>PVJC01031285.1:0-20688 GCA_004026665.1 Murina feae | reverse complement strand
GCATTAAGGCCAGGATCGGAGTAACAGCACAATCCATGCCGGGTCTCGGCAGGAACAAAGCAGACTTTGAGGGAGGAAAGTTTAAAATTCTAGAGAAACGCATCAAGGAGGATCCTCGCCTTTGATGTGGAGGGAGGGTCCCCCTCGGCCCGGCCTGAGAAACAGGTCCGCTTTCCCCAAGTCGGCACATTCCACCCCGCTCCACTTGAGCTTCCAGGTGGAGCTTTTGAGGAACTTGACAAACATATTCTGAAATGGTCGCGAAAGAAAAAGATCTGCAAACATGAGTGAACTCGGAGGGAGGAGAACAGAGGCGGCCTTGTCCCAGCCGAGCAAGCGCGGGGCCCTCTCCAGGCCTCAGGAACGGGGAGGCGGGGCCGGAGGCCAGGAGAGCCCTCAGAGGCAGCCCTGTGCCGGGGGAGAGGGGCGGGAGATGAAGGTGGCCCCACTGCCTCTGGGGACCTTGCAGATCCTCGTGGGGAAATTAGCCCCAAAAGGAGAAAAGTAAATGTGGAGTCCCACCCGCCCGCTAGAGAGAGCAGACTCCGAATGCACTAAAGATCTCAGACCCCGAAGGGGCTCCATGTTTATTCAGTGGAAGAAAGTTCTGGAGAATGATTTCACGGCCCAGGGTGGAACCAGGAAGCAAGGCTTCAGGGCCGAAATGGATGGACTCAGAATAGACTCGAATTAGGTCGTTCTGCTCAGTAAATGCAGCTCGACGACAAAGGGCAAAACTCTTTTCCTAACCCACTATGACACGGCTTGCCTTATCGCCCTCACTCCGCTGTGCCCGGGCTGCAGATGGCAAATCAAAAGGTGTCGTCTGATTTAAAAAAGACACTTGAGACGACCAACAGGAATGAGGGACAACACCTGAGCTATGCGAGCCGGTCCCCCAAATCCGCGAGGGAACCCAAATGGCATTCGTTGGCGGTTCTCAGGGGTTAACAGCGGCTCCGAAAAAGAGCTCAGGCTCATCAGTAACCCGCGAAAGGCAGAGCAGAGCCACCCCGCTTCCTCTGAGGAGCGGGAGGAGGGCCGCCCCGCCAAGCGCTGGCAGCGGCGCAGGAACAAGCCGCCCTGTGTGCTGCAGGTGGGAGTGCAGCCGGGCAGCCGGGCAGGAGCGCCGGCCAGCACTTCTTCCTCAAATAAAATCTTTAATACCTGCAGCCCAGCAGCTTCCCTTCTGGGTAAACAGCCCGAGCGCCTCTCCCCAGAACAACGAGGGGCTGTGTGCGCGAGGGGGTGGGGAGCTGGAGCGGCACTGTGGTTAGGAGTGGGCCTGGCCGTGCACGCTCAGGATGGAGACGTGTGCAAACACGGCCTCCTCCTCGGGCGGGCGGAGCGGGGCCTCGCGGCTCCACGTGGACACGAAAACGACAGGCCCGGCGGGAAGGGGATGCAGCCTGACCCGGCGTAGGCACGGGGGCTGGGGGTGTGAGCGAGGGACACGAGCGGGAGGGGTTGGATGGCAAAGCAGGGAAGGGACAGTGTCCCCCAAACTCTGGCTGCGGCTGACCCTCCGTCCTGCTCCGCGGAGGCCCAGAGTGGACGAACGAACGCACGCACGCAGCCTCCCTCCCCAACAGGCACCCTCTAGCGGCCTCTCTTTCTAAGAAATAAAACTCACATTCCATCGTTTCACAAGCGGGGCCCTGCCCTCTGTCCTCCTCCCTCGCCCAGCTCCCGGCAAAGCCAGCCTTCTGCCCATTTCTCAGACCAGCCAAGTGCCTCAGGACCTTTGCACCAGCCACCCCTGCCCGGCGCCCCTCCCCTGTGACTGTCCAATGACAGTTCCTTCACGGCCTTCAGGTCTCGCCCTGGAAGACCCTTTGTGGGCGAGACCTTCCCTGACCTGCCACCGCCCCGGCCCCCGCGGTCACTCGCTAGGCTGGCACCATGTTCAGGCCCCAGAGCACAAGCTCTGCCACAGAATTGTCTAGTTCCCAGGCGTCTGTTCATTTGGTGCCGGGAGGCCCGAGAGAGCATTGCCTTGTTGAGCGAAGGAAGAGGCCGGCACAGTCAGAAGCGAGCGGCCTGAGGACCTGGCCCCTGGGTGGCCATTCCCCGCGAGGGCTGCCTTTTGCCTGTGAGATATTTAGCAGCCTCTCCCTGTAGTCACCCACCGCACCCCCTCGCGGTGGTAACAGAAACGTCTCCCGACAGCGCCACCTGCCCCCCCCCCCCGGGGGCCCCGGCGAGGGACACCGCCTGAGACCAGCTCCAGGGACGGGGATGGTCGCGTGCTGGCCCTTTACACGAAGCCAGCCCTGGCCTGCACCCCATGCACCCAGTACGCAGGGCCTCGCCTCTCCACGAGCGAGACCCTGCCCAGGGCTGGCCCTCAGAGCACCCTTTCCAGCACCCAAGTCCCATGGCCCCTGGGCCACCACTGCCGGCTTCACGTGGACCCCTTTTCAGCTGCAGTCCCTGAGCTGCTGCTGACGTGGCCCCTGTAACGTGTCTAAATTAGAAACGCCCCCCCCCCCCCGCCACCAGGGCAGACTGAGGGCCCCATGCCTGGGGGGACCCAGAAGGTCTGCAGCAGGCGCAGGAGGAGGAGAAATCCCAGGGGCCTTAGAGCAGCCCAGACGGCAGGAGGGAGTAGCCTCTTACCCTGTCCTTCCCTCCAGTGCCCCTTTCGGCCTTTGCCCCCCAGTCTGGGTCACTCCCGGGAGCCTGGTAACCCAGGGTTCCAATCCAGTCCTCCCACCAAGTCCAGAACGCAGTGCCCCCTCCCCGAGAGTGCACCCCCTTTCCCAGCGCGCACCCAGTCCCCCAGCATTTCCCAGCCTCTCCCGGGGCAGGGCTAGGCCCTGGTTTGCAATGTAAATGCTGCCTCCTCCTCTCTCCTCCAAAAGCCTGGGGCTTGGCTCCCCTCCCCAGCAGGCCTCAGCCCTCAGAGAAACTGATCTAATGGGCCTTTCTCCTGCTAATTGTAGCCATTAGTGTCACAGAATGCGGACTCCCTGGGGGGCCGGGCCTGGCACACAAGCCTGTCCCCAGCTCAGGCCTCTGCGCCCACAGACTGGGCCTTCTCCCCGTGGCAGGCTGGGCTTCAGGTGGAGGTGGGGGTGGGAGAGAGGGCTGGCCCCAGTGTGTGCTTGAACAGGTCAGCCTGGCGGCCACACCCTGGGCTGTGACAGGTGACCCTCCCCGCACAGGGACGCACTGGAACCAAGAGCCAGGCCACGCCCTGCGGGCAGCGGGGAGAGCAGCCGGTGGCGTGACAGAAGGTCCTCTGGGAGCAAATTGCCTTTGCAGCGTGGGGAGCCCCCACCCCGCACCCTGGAGCCATGCACATCGGTGCCATGCTCACGCCACAGGCCACGTGGTAGAGGCCATGAACTGGCCGCCTCCAGGGCAGGGTCTGCCATCCACAGCTCCTCCTGGGTCCCTGAGAGGCTGGCACCTGCCCCTGACAGATGCGTCTGTCGTCTGTTGTGCGCTCACTGGGCTGGCACTGGCGGCCCAGGTGGAGGGGTTTGATCAGTGCGGGAAGTGAGTGGCCTTGTCCAGTGGGGCTCGTGGCCCAGCGGGGAGAGGCCACCTGGTGGAGTGGGTGCTGCACCCCAGGGGAGTGCTCCGCAGGGGAGACGGGGTCCCGGGGGAGAGGGTCTGCCAGGCGTTCACCTGGGGTCCTAGAGGCCCCTCGGGAAAGGCGGGTGGGAGCCCAACAGGGTGTAGGCTCAGGGCTGGGGAGGAGCCAGCCAAGGGGTTGAGATAAGACAAGGAGGTGCCTGGGGACTTGGGCCTGTTCCGAGGGCCCAAGGTCCTCCCAGGGGATGACTCAGAGGGTCTGCATTCTAAAGGCTGTCCCTCCTCTGAGCAGACAGTGGACTGGAAGGGCCAGCGGCAGGGCAGAGGGGAGGGACACGGGGTAGAGCAGGACGCGGTGGGGGGTGATGCCTGCCTGCTGGTGGCGGGCTGGTGCGGGCAGTGGTGCTGTGTCCTCCTGCGTGGCTGGGGGGTGGCAGGGACGCTTGGTGGGGCCGAGTGGGAATGCGGAGGCCGTGGCCGGGCTGGGGGACAAGGCAGGGGTCGGGGGGTTTGGAGGGTGATGCCCAGACAGACATTGGGGAGCAAAGGACGCACAGACACTGCAGGTTCCCGGGAGCACGCTGGGGGGCCCTGGGTCAGCAGCCTGGCCGAGGACAGCGCTGCGAGGCTGCCAGCGGGATGGCCACCTGCCTGGGGAACGGCCCGCAAGAGGCTGCGCTGGAGCCCGGGCTCCGGGCCCTCGGACCCTTGGTGGCGACCACCGGCCCAACCATGGCCCCGTGGGACATGCCCCGGGGGTGTGGCCCTGCTGAGCGCCTTCCCAGGACAGAGAGGGCCCCTTCCCCTGCCATCCTGCCTCCCTTCCCTGGGCCCCTGCACCGGGCAGGGCCTCTCCCTCAGCACGTGCGGGAGGAAGCGGGCGGGGGAGGGGCGGCCTCGTTCTCGCCGAGCGATTTCATAACCTCGGGTGGAGGGTGGAGGGTGGAGGGTGGAGGATCCCCCCCGTGCTAGCGTGAGCCAGCAGCTGAAACGGCCTTGAATAGCTGATGAGGAACAAAGGCGTCCACCCGGCGACGGAGGGCGGGGGCAGGGCGCGCGGCCCCACGCGGGCAGCAGCTCCGGTCGGTCCCGCACCGGAGACCCGGACCCAGACCCGGAGCCGAGGAGGGGGACCGCCGGGCGTGGGGGGCGCCGCAGCCCCGAGCGCAGCCCCGTGATGTGTTCACACAGGCGCCCGAGGCTCCAAGGGGTTAACTGCACAGCCTCTCGCTCCTCCACTCGCTAATTTTTAAACGCAGCTGAGCTCGGAGCGGGCGGGCGGGCGCCCCTCCCAGCGGCCCCGAGAGGCCTCCGCGCAGCCCCCACCCCCATCGCCAGGAATCCACGTGCGTCTAGAACAAAGACTCCCGGTCCCCTCCCTCCTTCAGCCCCTCTGATGCCTGAGCCTCCGCTCCCCGCCAAGCCTGCCCCCCCCAGCCCCGTCCTCGCCTGCATGGCTCCCAGATGAGGCGTCGAGGCTGACCCCCCGCCAGCCGGGGGACACGCTGGGCGTGGCAGCTCCAACTCCTCTCCCCAAAGAACAGCTCCCTGCAGCAGGGCCCTGGGGGCCGTTCCCACAGCCCGAGGCGCTCATCTCCTGACCCCCTGGCCAGCGCCCCCATCCTTCACCAGCGCTCAGGCTGAACACCCCTCCAGCCCCAGCAGCCAGCCCGGGCCCCACACGCCCTGACACAGCCCCCGACTCCCTCTCTGACACCCACCCCGTCAGCACCCGGTCCGGATGAGGCCTGGTTCCATCCCCTCCTGGTGCCGCCGCGTCTTGTCCAGCCCACAGCCCCCCGCCACCTTCTCTGAGATGGAAGCTGGGGCTGTGCCCAAGGTCCCAGGCCCAGGCCTCCACTCTCCCGCCGTCCACTCCCCGCCTTCATGGTGCGGCACCTTCGCTTCCTCACCTCTGTTCCCACGGAGGCTCACTGGCCTCCCGCGCAGGCACGGCAGAGCGGCCAGGCCACTCCGAGGCCCCCGGGCACTGACATGGCGGCCTTTTGCCTGGTCCTCTCACACCCGGGAAGGCTGCAGGTCCCCGTCGGGCCCTGTCCTGACCTTGGGAGAGAGGCCCTGTCCGTTCTGGATGGAGCAGCAGGGAGGGAGGAGAGGCAGGCCGCCCCCTGAGGCTTGACCCTCCCAGCCCAAGCAGGGCCGGGTGTCCGCTGCCCACACCGCAGGCTGCGGCCTGTTACAGTCGGGGCCCCAGAGGCCTTAGGCACCTCAGGGAGGCATCACTTGCCTTCCTGCAAGGGCCACTCCGCAGCCAGTGCTGCCCCCAGCTTCCTGCAAGCCAGTGGACTGGGCCCTGTCGGGGTGCAAAGGTCAGCTGCCCCCGCAGCCACGCGGTTCCCTGGCCGGCCCCCCTGCGGGGCCGCTCGCCCGCCCCTTGCTCTGCTGCCCCGAGACTGGCCCTTTGCTGAGCTCCTCAGTCACCCTGTGCCTCCCGGGCAGGCCCCGTGCTGGACACGGGCGTCAGATGGGGCACCCCCATGAGCCCCCAGCTGGTGGAGAAGGCAGCGGAGGGGGCTGCGAGGTGGATGCGTCGGGGCCCCCCCAGCTGGCGAAGGGAGGGCGGCTCTGGGAACACCCTCGAGGCCAGGGCTCCCTGAGAAGCAGGACCCGGGGGAGGCGGGTGGAAGCGGGTCCCTGGGGGCCTGTGTGTCTGACTGGCACGGCCGCCCCTCCCCCTTTCCCAAGGGGGCATCTCCCACCTCCTCTTCCCAAGGCCTCCAGCTGTGGGGGTGCCCCCGAGAAGCCTGGGCAGCGGGTGGAGATTATCTGCGCGGGCTGATAGAAAGTCCCCCAGGGCTGACTTCAAAGCCGCCGGCTGACTCTGCATCAAAGTCGGGCGGAGCTGTTTGAACACAGAAGGAGGAGGGCGCCTCCCCAGTCACCTGCCCTGCCCCTGCTCTCCTGGGGGGGGGGGGGCGGACCCCTCCTCCTGGGCAGGTGAGCCGTGACAGAAGGCCTCGGGGTCCCGTGCTGGGCCCAGCTTCCTGGTCTCCCTGCCCTGTCTTTAGGATTCGTCCAGAGAGAGGGGACCTGCCCTACAACCCAGTGGGCACCCTTGCCTGGACTCAAGGGCAGGTCACGTGGGGGTGTGGTGGGGTGCGAGGTGAGGGTTGGCAGACAGCATGGGCGCCATGCGGGAGCGCCAGGCCGCCCGGGGTGCATCCCGCTCTAGCAGATGAGGCGTCCTGTGTCACTAACCCACAAACCGGCATTACAGCCAGCAGGTCCTCCCGGGCCATCGGCAGTCAGAGGCCATCTCGGCCCCTGTGGGTAGGGCGCCCGCCTTGGTATCATGTGTGGGGAAGGGGCGCAGCCTGGAGGCAGCCCCTTTAGAAGGCCCCCAGAGGGGAGGAAGCTGCCCGCAGGAGGCCGTGTGAGTGATCCTCCGGGGCTGTCCCCTACACGGGCCAGCGTGGCGCCTCCCCCCAAGCAGACCATCAGGCAGGAGAACCCTGCGAGAGTGGACGCGCCCTCGGGGGGCTCTGGGCAGACCCTCCCGCCCCTCCTCCAGAGCTCCCCGGCTGGGGTTTTTCCACTAGCCTCCTTCCCCACCCCGCCCGCTGGGCCCCTGCCTGACCCCGGCATACCCAGGCCCCCGAGGCACAGCCAAGCGCAGCCGAGCGAGTGTGTGAGCGAGCGAGTGCCCCGACCAGGGTGCGACCCCTCCCGCACACGGAGACATCAAAGGGAAGCAGGAAGCAGTGGGCCCGCTGACCCCCAGTAGGCGGGAGGGCCAGTCTGCGCGGCCCCAGGCCTGGGGATTTTCCATCCCACTGGGATTTCCGCAGGACTCCCCTGCCCTGGACACCCCTGCCCCGGACACCCCTGCCCCAGGACACCCCTGCCCCGGACTCCCCTGCCCCAGGACACCCCTACTCTGGCTCTGAGACTCCTGAGCTTGTGGGGCCAGGCCGGGGACAGTGGGGGGCTCCCTCGCGGGGCCAGGAGCAGCAGGAAGCCCTGTCCCCGTCTCCCACCACGTGCTGCCTGTCAGCCCAGCACATCAGGCACTGTGTCCCGGGACTGGGACCCGCCAGGAGGAAGGGCCACAGAGTTTGCAGAGGCAGAGAACGTGCCCACCCCACAGCCACACCTCCTCGACAGGGGTGGGGCCAGGCCCCCAGGAGGCTGCTAGACACACTGGGGAGAGAACCCCCCAGAGAACAGTCCAGAGTCCCCGATTCCCAGGCAGGCAGGCTCGCTCCCTGAGAGAGCCTTCTTCTTGCAGGTCCAGCCCTCAGCCTAGGCCCCAGCCCCAGCCCCAGCCCCAGCCCCAGCCCCAGCCCCAGCCCTCAGCCCCAGCCCAGGCCCCAGCCCTCAGCCGTCAGCCCAGGCCCCCAGTCTGGGAGCCCGGCACTCACAGCCCCGGGGCTGGCGGACAGGCCAGGCTCCCATCTCCCAGTGCAGCGTGGGCTCCCGTCTCCTTGACCTGCCTCATTTGGGGCGACTCCTTCTGGGGTCCTGCCCTCCCAGAGCTGAGGCTGCCAGGCCTCCCCCACTCGTACCCCATCACATGCCAGGCCTGGCCTGGCCCTCACTTCCCCAGGACGATGGACAGGGCACTGGCCTTCAAGGCCCTCCCAGACCTGGTTGCTAACATAGCCCGCCCTATGGCCAGAGGGAGTTCTCTGGGGCCCGGGGGAGAGGATGCTGTCCAGGGGGTGCAGCTCTATGGGGGGAGCCGCGGGTCCAGGCTGGAACGGGCTTGCAGGATGCCCCGGCCTCGAGTCTGGGTTTGTCCAGCGGCCATGCTCTGTGGGGCCCAGAGCGTGACCCCAGCAGGCGTGCTCATGTGGAAAGTGCTGGCAGGCCGGCCCGGGATCGGGTTACCGCAGCTGTCAGGCCGGAGCGAGGCTGCCCTGGGACCGGGCGGGGTGTCTGCGGGGAGAATTGTTTCAGAGCAGCCATGGAAACGTGGCGGCAGGGCTCGGGCACGGGGTCCCGGCCGCCGGTCGGGGTGAGGTGGAGCGGGGTCCTCCGGGGTGTGGCCTGGCCCACCCAGGCCCCGGGCATTCCTGGGGCAGGGGCCTGAGGGTCGTAGCCAGGCAGGGGCGGTGGGGGCAGATGGGCAGGCACAGCTGTGTTCTCAGGGAGGCACCCAGCAGGGAGGGCGAGTGGGGTGAGCACCCACACTCTGTCGGCACCTCAGACGTGCTGGGGGCTGGCCCAGCACCTTTCTCTGCTCCCCCATCGCCCAGGTAGCTGGGAGCCAGAGGAGCCCAGTGGCCCCAGTGGCCGAGGGCGAACAGGCCGGAGCTGGGCAGGCGTGTCCACGGAGCACGTGGCCTCCCCTTGGCAAAGGCCAAGCCCCTGGTGGGAACAGCCCTGCCTGCACTCCCCGAGCCCCGGATCCCAGCCTCAAGCCCGGAGCCCACGTGGGCGCTGCAACTCCAGTGCCAAGGGAGAGGCAGGGAGGTCTGTGGCATGAGTGCCTGTGTGGGCTTGTCCCCGCCCCCACGGGGTGACCCCCTGCCTGGCATCTGTAAGCGCTAGTGACCCTACGGGGTCCCAGGCCCAGGGACATGCCACCTGCTGGTCTGCGCCCATAGGAAGCCCCCGCCCCATTGTCTGAGTCTCATGGTGTCCCAAGAGGCCGCATTTCAGACCCAGGAAGCCTGATGCGGAGCAGGGGGCGAGTGGGAGGCCGACCTTGGCTCAGCCGCTGGCACACTGAGCACGCTGTGTGGACTGGAGCACAGACCTCTCGGTTGGATCTTTGCAAGACATTAGCCACAACTCAGGGCTCCCTGGAGGGGGCTGGTCACGGGCTGGGCCTAGCAGGAGGCCCCCCGAAATCTGCCTGTGCCCCGCCAGCTTGCAAGGGAGAATGGGGAGGGGGGCGGGCAGGTCTCGCCAAGGGAATCCTCCCCAGGAAAGCTCGGCCCTGGGGCCTGGACAAGGGCCCCTGTTTTCGGCCAGAAAGTCGCCTCCAGGACCCGGAGGAAGCACATGGATTGCTTTTCTAACCCCGACAGACAAGGAGGAAGAGGGCGAGGTCAGCTAGGAGGTTCTGGAACAAGGTCTGTCCCAGAGGACATGCTTCCAGGTGGAAGGGTGCTGTGGGAGCGGAGGGTCCACGGGGACCCCCACACCCTCCCCCCGGGTTTGCCTGGTGCCAGCAGCAGGCCGGGCCCAGGGGCCCATGCGAGGGCTGCCTCCCGGGAGGTCAGAGGGTAGCAACAGGCAGGCACTCGAGCCACTTCACTCCCCTCTGGCGAGGCCGGTGCGCCCAATCGGAGCGCCAGCCCGCGGGAGAGGCCTCTCGAGAGCCAGGTTCCCAAGGTGCTGCCCGTTAATGAGTGATTCGCTCTGAACAGCGTCTCGATAAGGGGAGGCGGCTCTTGACTGAGGAGGGGCTGGTCGCCAGGGAAAAGCTCCCAAATGCACAGAAACAAAAGGCCCGCGTCAGGGCTGCCCGCGAGGGGAGCGGTGGGGAGTGAGCAGGGCCTGGCCGTCGCCTGTGTTTACGATTTGGAGGAGAGAAGGAGAGAGGCGGCCTGAGTGTGGGGCAGAGGCGGGGGGCCCGCAGCGAGGGCAGCCGCCCCAGGGTCCCTGCGCCCCGCGGGGGGCGGGTGGTGTGGGAAGGGAGCTGGCTCCGCAGGCGGCCGCAGGGCCTGGCCAGTGTCAGGGTCCGGCCTCCCCGCGCCCCGCGCGTCTCTGCTTCCCCTCAGCAGCTCGGGTGTTTACTCTGTGCTAAGCCTGTGCTTTAACGGGTCCTGTTTGAAGAGGAAAACCATCTTTGATGGAACCCTCTGCAGTTCCAGCCCTGGCTCTGCAGGCGCACAGCCCCCTCCCTCACCCCCGGCTCCTTCGACGGAGCCATGGCTCGGCGCCGGCCATCTCCGCGCCTCCTGGGGTGGGGAGACTTCCCGGGCCCGGGAGGATTTGGGGGGCCCTGGTTCTCAGGCCAGAGCCCCCTCGTTCTCAGGAGGCAGAGCGAGGCCGCGGCCAGGAAGGCTCTTGAGCGTGGCTGGGGCAGAGGCTCAGGCCTTGGCGCCCACAAATGGAGGGCCGCCCCCTGAACCCCGCTTTCTATCCGAGAACATTTGCCACCCCCAAGCCGCGGTTTCTGGACCCACAAAAACTGAAACGGCCTCTACACACACGGCCTGGGTCCCGAGGCGCCGCCCGATTCCTCGTTTTCCCCGAGTGGCAGCGGGAAGGGTGGGGTTGGGGGGCCCTGTGATCCCCCACCACTCGGCGCTCCCTCAGCAGCCATCGGGAGGGTGGCTCCAGCTGAGACCGCAGGGTGTGTGGGCCGGGCCCGGGAACGGGGCGAGGAGCCGGGGGAGCCCGGCTCGCTGAGAAGGGTCCCAGGATGTAGGAGGAGTGGGGGGGACTCCCTCGATCTGCTGCTCAGGGTCACCCCAGCTCGGTGGCGCTGGCCCTAGTTGTAACCTTTCAAACCGCAGCCGGTGGCCTGTGGGACGGGGCCGCGGGCCGAAGCTGCCGCACGGAGAGCGTGTAGCCCAGAGCCCACGGGGAGCCGTCGTGGTTCCAGGTTACCCTTTAGCCCAGAGCTGCGTGTTCCTCTGCAGCAGCCACGCGGCAGCCTGTGGAACCAGTGACCACGTGGCTGGAGCCCCGAGCGCAGGGGCAGGGCCCCACCCCTGCTGGCCCCGGGCCCCCACGGGTCACGCCTCGCGCACGGAGGAGCGGAGACACACAGGACCGGGCCCTCTCCCCGCCTGCCTTCAGGGCACGCACAGAACTTTCTAGGTCCCTCCAGCTACTGCGGCCTGGACCTCCCCCCCCTCCCAACCAGCCCTAGGGGAGCCCATGGGCATCGCAGACCAGAGCCGCCCTGCTTAGCTTGGGGTGTGCATGTAGGGTGGTGGGTGGCGCACAGCTAGCAACCTCCAGAGCAGTCACGGGCACCCCCTCCCATGCCTCGGGGCCGGCCCGGCCTGGATGGTTACCCAGCCCCAGTTCCCACCAGGGAGCTGAGGCCACCCCTCCCCAGAGCTTTCCCCGGGGTCCCCATTCGTCCGCAGTCACCCACTGGAGATCCTTCTCCACATGGGAGTGAGCGGGGCCTTCAAGGCAGCCAGCGTCCCAGGGTTGGAGGGACAATGGCAGAGGGGGCCCGGGAGGCAGACACTGGAAGGAATGCCAGGGAAGGCCTGAGGCAGGAATGCCCTCCGCCCAGCCCCCCACCTGAACCCCTGCATCCAGCCACAGGCCCCCTCGCCCCTCCCCCACTTCCTCTCAGACAGCAGTGGTGTGAGGAGGGCTTTCCTCCCGGCCTGCGAGCGCTCCCAGATGGACGTGCGGGGCACCGACTTCCTCCTCAGGAGGAAGCCCTGCGCCGGGACAGTGAGGGGCCTGCGGGGGCGTGAGGCAAGCCAGACGGGACGGCCCGCGAGAGACCACGACCACGACCACTTCCCGAGGCTCCGAAACGGCCCCAGGAGCCCGGCCAGCCCGCGCCCTGCCCCGCACCTCCTGGTGGGCCCAGGGGACAGAGAGGGCGGGCGGCCCCCACAATCATTCGCTCCGGTCCCGCCAAGGCACGGGGGGAGGGGATGACGTGCCCGCCACACGGGCCGGCCCGTGTGACCCGAGAACGATGCCACGGGCATCCCGTGGCCTTTGGCAGCCACGGGCCACCCCGCCCGGCTCCTGTGGGCGCTCGCCTCGCACAGACCTCGTGTCAGGCACGCCCAGCGGAGAGGTTTAAATCATCAAAAGCAGACGTCCCAGTCGAAAGCCACAGGGGAAGCCGGGCTGAGGCGCGTCCCACCCACCCAGTAAGGGGGGACGGAGAGGTGGTCCCCACAGAGGGGAACGCGGCGGGGAGGGCGCGCTTCCGCGGTTCTCGCGTGGCGTGTGTGCAGGTGTGGCCTTCGGCCTTCATTTGGCAGCATCGACCGAAACCTGCTGGAAGGGGCCGGGGTGCTGAGCTTCTGGAGGGAGTCCGTTACCACGGAGACCCAACTATCACGGCTTGGGGGCTGCCCTGGACAACAGCGGTCGTGGCTGGGACACTCCGGCGGGCCCTCCTGTGGGCGCGGCCGCCCTCCGTCTCCCACCCTCTCACCCGCTCGGCTCCCAGGCGCTTATCTCGCCGCCCGGCTCTCCCCGCGCTGACGGCCGGCTTCGCCCTCCTGATCTCCTAATCTCCGGCCGAAAGGTCCTCCAGCCTCACTTAACTCCACGAAACCTCACGTCCCGCGGAGATTTACGACCTCCCCTCCAAGTTATTTACTTTGCGCTGCGCTCCTTCGATAAGGGACGGCCCACAGCGAGCCTCGGTCGGCAGGGACGGGCAGGGCGGGCGGGCGGCGGGGCGGACGGGGCGGACGGGGCGGCGCAGCAGGCAGGGGGCCTGGCGGGGCTGACGTGCGCGGCCGCTCACCGCGGAGGGCCAATGGCTCGTACCGCCCTGTCCGTCCGTCCGTCCGTCCACAGGGGCAACGAGACCCACATCTGAGTCCCCCGCTGTGCACAGGGCGGCCCACCCCGCACACGCAGACACACGTGTCCGTGCGAACGCGAGGCTTCCTAACACGCTCGTGGTTTAGACTCGGCGTCCACTGTCACTCGGGCCCCATGTTGCACCCGGGCTGTCTGCTCCTCAGACTCGGCTCTGGGGAGAGCAGGCCGTCTCCCCGTGTGAAACGGACAGGGCTGCCCGCCGCCGGGGCCTGGGGTCCGGGCCGGTGACACCGTGCGGACCGAGGAGGGCCGCTGTCTCCCCTGAGGGTGAGGGGGGCAGCGCCAAGGGGGCACGGAGGACGTGGAGGGGAGATGGGGCCGGGGCCCCACGTGGGACAGGCCTGTACCGGCCACTCGGGGGGCTCTGCCCGGGCACCGCCGCCCCCCGCCCCAGCAGGGGGAGGCCTGGCCGCGCCGCTGGCCGAGAAACTGGCGGGAAGAGCGGGAGCGCACTGGCTGCGAGAGGCCGGCGGAGCGAGGCCTGGAAAAGCTGCGGCTGGGGCGGACACAAAGGCCCGTTCAGCGCCGCGGTGCCCAGCGCCTCCTCTAAGCGTTAGGGGACAGGCCTCTCCCGGCCCGCGCGGCGTTTCCAGGAAGCGGGCCTGGCACCGGCGGGACGGGAGTGACTTTAACGAGTTAACGTCAGAGGAAGGAGCATCGGGAGAGGTTTCAGGTTCAGCAAACTTTCTGGATTATTTTGCAAAGAGCCTTGGGCCTCAAGGCAGAGGCGTGCTTTGCCGGGACAGTTCTGAGCCCGGTTCACAGGCGGCACGGCCTCGCCCGGGCATTCGTCTGCGCTCCTCGGACGGGCTCCCCGAGTGCCACCCGGGGCCAGGACAGCCCTGTGCCGCCCGCCCTGCCTCCTCGAGCCGGGGCCCAGCCCCCGCGGCGGGCACACGTGTGCACACAGCGCACCTTCCCCGGCAGGAAGCCGCCCTCTGCCAAGAGCGCATGGAATTCACGTTTCCAGAAGGTGTCCTTGGCCCCCAGCTCCGCGGCTGCACGCGAAGAAAGGTCCCAGTGTGTGCCGGGCGGAGGGAGCAGGGGCCTCCGTCTCTGCTCGGGGTTCTCTGGGCCCCAAGAAAAACCCACAGTTCCCTGGGCCCTGCTCAGCCACAGCCGCCTCAGCCACATTCCTTCCCTTCCTGCGCCCGCACTGGGTGGCCCAGCAGCCAGCTCCACGCCGCCCTCCCTGCGGCTAGGAGACCAGGCCAGGTCCTCCTGGGGCCGCCATCAAGCAGGACGGGGGCCGCGCCCCAGGCCCGAAGCCGCAGGAAACCTCAGTGCCGGCCCCTCCCCCCCCAACACTCCCCTCCTTCGTGGCTGCCTCACCGAGGAGCACGTCAGCAGTGGGGCTCACTCACGCAGGAAGGCTCCTTGCTCTGTAACCCCCGTTGCCCTCCCCACTCGAGGGTCCCCACATACTAGCAAGAAGGCCTCCCCCCGCCGCCCTCCCTCCCCGCCCCGTCCAGCCTGGGCCTGCATAGCACCGAGGTCTGGCATCCTCACGGGCTAAACATCCACAGGTCCAGCCCGACGCCAGCCCGGCCAATGAGACACAAGCCCACGTGCAGCCGCTCGGCGGACAGGCTGGTCACGCCCAGCCCCTCGGACCCCCTGCGCCCTGCACCTGCCTGGCCAGAGAGTGGCCCGTGGAGAGACTGCCCCTGCAGGTCACCGCGGCAACGAGGACCGTGATGACCAGTGGCACGGACACGTTTCAGGGGTTCAGGGCAGCACAGGCTAGGTTTTGCCAGCTCGCCAGCTCTGTCGCAGGAGCCCAGACAGCCGGGAGCCCTCTGCCCAGCCCCCAGTGGCCCTGCCTCCAGCCCCCAGGCCCGGCTCTCGGGCCCCAGGCACCTGCTAAGGACAAGCCCTGGTGGCTGCAGGCCCAACCCGTGTGTCCCCAGGAAACTCAGGACCTGGCTGTTTGAGGAGCGCCTGGGCCCGGCGAGGGTGTCCCCCAGGAACATCCCTCAGGCACTGGGTGAAGCAGGTCCATGTAGGACGCCTGACCCATCCCCAGGCCCTGAGCCAGCACCGGACGCCTGAGCCTCCCCAATGTGTGTAAGGCTCAGAGGAGAGTGACTGCCCAGTGCCCGACAGGCAGGATGCAGCCCCCCGAGCTGGCCAGGACCTGGTGGACAGTGTCCCCAGGCTGGATGGACACCCCAGCAGGCGACAGGGAGTGACCACCCTCAGGCAGGTGCACGCAATGCCCCACTGACCACTGCAGACCCAAGGGAAGCGACAGCAGGGCGCAGGGGCCACAGTTGCACGCGCTCCACCCCGCGAGGATGGAGGGGCCACGCAAACAGCCAGGCCGGTCGCAAGGCCGAAGAGCAGCGGGGCCTGTAGCCCGGCCAGCGCCCAGCTCCGGCCTCGACCCACAGTGACCAGGAGCCTGGCAGGACACACAAGCAAGAGAACCACTCAGATCGGCCCCGTGGACGGGCTCGGGCCCAGCAGCGGCCCAGGCAGAGCTGGTCACGACGGTGTGGCCGGCGGCGGGGAGACGGCAGGCCCAGGACGGAGGCCGAGCGGCCGTCCACGGGGAGAGTGTACCATGACCTCAGCCTCGCCCTGGACGCAGCGGTCACTCCAAGTGGACGCAGACCTGGGGCGGAAGGTGAGCTTGTGGAGCCACAGGAAACACTGCCCAGGGTAGGCCAAGCACAGGGATGTGCTTCTGACGAGCCACGCGCGTCCGAGATGCATGGAGATGGGAAGCGCCCAGGTCGGGGGAAAGGTGACGGCTCTGACGGCAGAGGACGCGGCACAGACCAAGGACAGGATCCGCTACATGGCTCCGCTGCACGAGCATCAGGTTGCTGCCAGTCAGACCCGCCCGATGCGCCCGCAAAGGAAACGCCGGGAGAGGCCAGCCTTCCCAGCCGTTGGTGAGGACGGCAGAGGGGCAGCGAGCGGGGTGGGCACGCGGCCTCACTGAGTGACACGCCCACCCCACGGCCAGCAGCTCCCCGCCTGGTACGTGCTCACCGGAAATAAGGCCTGGGGGCCGCCCGGCTTGGGAACCTCCCGGCGGCCATGCCCAGAGCAGGTGAAGTGTGGGCCTCTCGCAGGGCGTCAGGGCCAGGAGGCGCTAGCACAGGGGCTCCTGGTTACGTGGCTCCAGGAGTGAGCGTGCACGAACCCCACCCTTGAGGTGTTGGGTGCACTTCTGGGCGCAGCTCCTCTGCCCCCTGACCAGAGCTCGATGCCCGGTGTGTCCCTTTGAGCCTGGAGCCGGGGGGCTGGGCTGCCCGGGGCCACGCACCTCAGGACTCAGTCCCCTTCCCGGTTTAGGCCGAGTGCACGAGGGACCCCCAGCCTCCGGAAACGCCCCTGGGCCAACAGTGCGATTTGTGGGGTCACTGTCTGCCGCCCACCCCTGCGGTTGTGTGCGCTCCTCTCCCTGCCCGGCAGCCTCGCCGAGGGCGCCGGGGAGGCTGAGCCTGGGCCGAGGGCGCGAGGCTGCCCGCTCTGCTCTGGGCCTGTTCCCCCGACAGCGGCCGCCCATGTGCTCAGTGGAGGAAGTGAAATTCCCAGAGGGTAGGGGGCCGCCGGGAGCCAGCCTGAGGGCATCCCATTCCCGCCCCGTCCCTTTCCCACTGAGCCATCCTGCCTGGTGTTTAATTGAGTCAGGAGAGCATTCCCCCCGCCCCCCTCCATGCCTTTCGGAGCTGGGGCTGAGCCTGGCCGGGGCGCCTGGCCCCCGAAGAAGACAGGACGCTGGTCTCTTCTGTTCCTGGCAAGCCCCCCTCTGCCCTCCCCCGTCCACTGGACCCTGGTCCCAGTGCAGCCGCCCTGGCCTCCCACCGAGGTCTGCGGGGCAGGCAACGGGGCAAGGAGCTGGCAGAGGGGTAGTGCCGCCGTGCCCGTGGGTGTGGGGCCCGAGTCACTCAAGTGTCCCAGCGAGTGGTCCCACCAAGAGCTACCCCGGGCCCCACGGAGCCAGCGCGGAGCCGAGCCTGTGACATTTGCCCCGTTTCCAAGAGGCACGGCTGAGCTGGCCCCGGCCTCGCTGACAGATGCAGAATTCAGGAGACGTTAGCAGTGATGTGGACGGGGGCCAG
Source organism: Murina feae (assembly GCA_004026665.1). NCBI lineage: Eukaryota > Metazoa > Chordata > Mammalia > Chiroptera > Vespertilionidae > Murina > Murina feae. The sequence goes on along the minus strand of PVJC01031285.1, from coordinate 3,610 downwards.
GCCGCAGCAGCCTCTCTGGGAGCAGAAACGAGCGTTTTGGCGTGAGATTCTGCAGGGCCCAGGAGAAAGCTGAAGACATGGAAATTCTAATTAACACACACGAGGCTGGTTTTGCTCAAGGACCCACGGGCTGTCATGGCGCAGGAGGCCCGCAAGCCCATGCTCCCTAGGGTGCACGGTCACCTGGGGGCCCCGAGGTGCGCAGGGCCCTGGGCGCACACTCCCATGCAGGGCAGGCTGAGTGGGGGGGGAGCTGGCAAACATGAGCGAGTCCCTCCCTTCCCCAAGGAGGCGGCCTGGGACCAGCTCTCCTGGGGGGACCTTTGGGGAGCCACATGGTGCTGTGCACCCTCTGTCGTGGGAATCCCCGTGCCATAGACGGGGCTGGCGTGGGTTCCAGGCCAGTTCAGAGGCCTGGGCAGCGGGGGGGCCGCTGGGAAAGGTAGCCACGTCCCCATGCCCAGCTGGTCTGGCCCTGGGTCGGCACCGAGGCTCCCGGGGCCCTCGCCCTCTCCTCCTTGGGGTGCGCTGGCTGGCCCCTTGGGGGCTGTGTGCTCTGGGGGGTTGGAGCTGCCCCAGCTGGGCTTTAAGGGTACAGGCCCTGCTCCCCAGAAGCCAAGAGTTGGGCAGGGAAACACTCCAAAGGCTCCCCGGCCCCATGCTAACAGCTCGGGGCAGACCGAGAGCCTCGCGCAGGAGGAAGAGACGCCACTCGCCCCGGGCGCCTGGGCCTCTGCGCTGAGGGCGGTGGGTGCTGGGGGCAGGAGGACCGTGAGGTGCCTTCCCGAAGGGTGCCATGTGTCAGGCCCGGGGCCCGGGGCCTCGGCCTCTCCTCCCGCCGCTATGACTGGGCCCTCGGTTGGACAGAAGCCCTGGAAACCTCCCTGGCTCTTGCTGGGGTGCACGGCTCTCCTCCTGTGGGGTTGGGGAGGGGCGCCCCCATCCCCGCACGGTGCCTGGCGAGTCCCGCCTCTGCCTCATACTTGCCCCCGGAAGCCCCGCAGCCAGGCCCGAAGGGGGCGCGGGCAGCCAGCTGCTCCCTCTGGCCCTGGGGGACCTAGGAGACCGCCGGGAGGGGGTGCGGCTGCACAGTGCTGGGGTGGCTCACGCCACTGTCCTCTCAGCCCACTGGACCCCAGCTCTGCTCCCAGCGACTCCCCAGTTTGCACCGGGCTGGCTCAGTGACCTCGGGCTCCCACCCCTCGCTTCTCCCAGCTCCGGGACCTTCTGTAATCGAGGCTGCGGTGACCTCACCTCCCTGGGGCCCTCTGGGCGGGGAGTGCTGGAGATGGAAACAGAATGTGTCTTTATTTATGCTTTTAATTTGAATTCTGGAGCCGGCCCAACGTGGTGATGCATCGAACATCAGTAAAATGCTGAGGAAATGGTCCTGCTTCGCAGTAACCCCCTCCCGCCCGCTCTGCCCCTGTGAGACCCCGCGGGCAGCCCCGTCTCACACACGGGTATGTGGCTCTCCCCAGTGGTGGGGGGGAGCCGGAAGCGCGCCGTCCCCAGCAGCTGGGGTGGGTCCGTCAGGGGCTCGGTCACCAGGCAGCTGAGCCGGAGGCGCAGGAATGCGGGCCCAGCGCGGCACCGGGCTTGGCTTCCCCTCCCAGCCCTGAAATGTGGCAGGCCCGGCCAGAGCTGCCTGCAGCCATGGGGGTGCCTCTGCCAGGCCCTGGCCCTGGGGCACGTAGGTTCTGAGGCCCCAGCCCCTCTCACGTGCCTGCACCCTATGCTCCCCACCAGGGCCCCCCTGAGGGGTCGTACCCCGACGGCTACGCACACCGGCACACGGACCCCTCCCATCTCAGCCTTGACCAGACCACAGCGCCTGAGGGGGCCCCACACAGAGGCCTTGGTCCCTGCTCCCAGCACCCGCAGACCCTTCACCCGAGCCCCACGCGCAGTGGCCACACCAGCCTCTGCTTCTGAGCAGGTCTGTGCTGGCCGACGCCGCCCAGTGACGGCGTGAGGAGGGAGTCTTGCCTGCTTGGGCCCAGCCAGTGCTGGGCAGCCCCCTCCCTCCCCCAGCACGCAGGTCATGGCCCTGTATCCTGCCCACCCCTCCCCCCAGCACGCAGGTCATGGCGCTGTGCTTCGGGCCCTGGTGCCCAGCTGGGTAGCCTCTGAGGCAGGGTGAAGCGGGGGCTCTGCCTTCGGGCCTGCCTGGCTCTGCTGCCGCCCACACCGCAGCTCCCGCCCCATTAACAGGCTGGCGGGCAGATGGCCTCCAGGATGTACTGGAGGTCCAAGCCCTTCCAAGGCCGACAGCCCCAGGGGCACATGGAGAAGCCGCCCTGTCTCCCAGCGCCCGGCCCCCACCCAGCCTGCGAACACAGGGTCTCCTGTCAGCCTCCCTGTCACACAGGGGCCTCCAGGGGTGGCCGGCGGGTCCGTCTGGTCATAGCCTCCACCCTGAGAGCCACAGGCGCCTCGTCCTTGCCACCCGACCCTGCCCATCCCCGTCACACAACCTCCTGCATCACCAGCAGCAAAGGCTGTGCCCGGCCAGTCGCATGGGCAGCAGGCGCATGGGCAGCAGGCGCAGGCCTCGCTTCAACCGCAGCGCCCACAGCTCAGACAGCCTGGGCCCTCGGAGCCCCGAGAACTACAGGGCCTGGTGGGCCGTCCCAGAGAGGACAGGGGGCCTGGTGGGCCGTCCCAGAGAGGACAGGGGGCCTGGTGGGCCGTCCCAGAGAGACAGGCAGGGAGGGCCAGCGAGGGGCTCGGAAGGGCTGAGCGTGGGCTCACACATCCTGACACCACAAGACTTCTCCAGGGACATCCCTGGTGGGCAGCGGCCGGAACAGGCCTCACGGTCCCACTGACCCTGCCACAGGCTGTCGCGCTGGGTGCCCTGTTGGAGGGGCACTGACCACGTTGCCAGGCAGGCCAACAGGAGGGCATGGAAAGAGCCATTCCCCACACCCGGAGGAGCCATGGGGAAAAGCTTAAAGCAAAGTTGTCTCTTTCTGGGGGAGCAGAGGCAGGGCCGGGGGGAGACCAGCAACCTCGGAGCGAACACAAGTGGGAAATGGCCGGCGGGTTTTCCCTAAGTCAGACCAGGGGCCAGGCTCTCGCCCCGCGCTCCTCCCGCCTGGCCCCGCCTTGGTGCCGCCCGAGTCCTCCCCTCGCCCTGTCCCGAGAGCAGGCACTCACTGCGACACGTGGGTGATGGGCACCAGCAGGGTCTCCCCTTCCAGGTCCAGGTCCTCGGCGAAGCTGTTGGTCCTGGTGAAGTGGGGCGAGCTCACCTCCAGCAGCATGGGGCTCTTCCTCGCTGCGGGGAGAGCGGGCACGTCAGACTCCAGGGAAGGCTGGCGGCCGAGGGCCCGGGGTGTCCAGAGCTAGGCTCAGATGCCCCCCCAACCTGCCACGCTGGCATGGACACCGTGACCCCTGGGCCTCCCCACAGATGGACGAGGCGTCCCCTAGGGGTGGGGTGGAGACCCCGAAGGGAGCCCAGCACCAAGCACCTGGGGTTGAAATGCCCCACCTGCCTGGGCTCCAGGGGCCACGGAGCAGCAGGGGCTGTGATGGCTCCTGAGGACTGGGCCCTGAGCTTCCCCACCTGCCATTCGGGTCAAGAATCAGACCAGCCAAGTTC
>PVJC01031284.1:0-20682 GCA_004026665.1 Murina feae | reverse complement strand
CCTGGGTCTTAGGGTTGAGAGGGAGGAGAAGAGGGAAAAGTAGGAATGCAGAAACCACAGTCACCCCAGGAAAGTGATTTGGAAACCTCCCAAACAGTGAATAATCCACCACTCATTGTTGGCGGGGAAAACATTTATCAAGAAACCCAGTTCTGAGCAGGGTCACGCCGAGTGATTTGCACATGGGAGGAGGCTTCGTGCAAGTGCAGATGGATGTGGTTAACTGGGAAGACTTCCTGGAGGAGCTGGGGTGCTGGGAAGAAAGGCAGAATCCATCTGGGCCATTCTAACCAAGGTCAGCACTCTTAGGGGTTTCCTAGACAGTGGCCTGTGCTTGGGATTTGCATCTTACCTCTGCCCTCTCTGGTATTATCTGAAGCAATTAGGCTCACCTCTTTGAGCCTCAGTCTTCTCATCTGCATAAAGGGGATATGTATGAGGATTAATATGTGAATTTTAGTATAGTTTGGGCACATGATAGATGGTCATTTAAGTATTTTTAAAATATTTTCTGTATTTGACTCAATGCCAGGCACTGAAAATACAACGATGATTAAGGCCTAGTCTCTGCCCAGTTGAGAGGGAGACAAGTTTCCAGGGAAGACACTGATGATGATTAACCCACAGACCTGCCCCACAGCAGATATCTCAGGCTTGTCAGGGAAGCAGCACTATTTGACCTATTGCGTTAGTGGAAAACTTATTCCCGACACAGGCAATCCATCAGACCCTAGGTAGTGCCTATTTTCCATGAGTGAATCCAGGCCAGAGGATGTGAGGGGCTGGTCACCTAAGAAGCCTGATCCAGCCCAGCAGCACACTTCTGGTCACCCCAGGGGGACAGATTGTGCCTTCCACTGTACAGGATTAGGAAAAAGTAGGTTTACAGTTCATATAGAAAACAATGCAATAATTAATAAATAACCTAATTTAATAAAAGAGTAATATGCAAATTAACCATCACTCCAAGACACCCAAGCCATGCCCACAAGCCAAGCCACGCCCATAAGCCAATCAGAGCAGCTTTATGCAAATTAACCCAGCCAAGATGGCAGCTGGCAGCCTTGGAGCTAGAGCAAACAGGAAGCTTCCGTTGCACCAGCGATGGAGTTCAAACTGCCTGCCTAGGCCAGCCGGGCCTCTTCTCAAGGCAACAATGTTTCAATTATAGAAGCCATGGAGCTGAAGCAAACAGGAGGCTTCGTTGCCTGACTAGGCCTCCGCTCAAGACAACAAAGTTTCAATTATAGAAGATAAATAAACCCCAGAAACCTAATTCCACCCAGCCTTGCTGGGACATTGGGTCAATGGGAGCTGCGGGCAGCCTAAAAATAGCCATCAGCCCCTCACCAGGCTGCCCAGGCACCCCAGTAGGGACCCAAACCCTGAAGGGAATATGGGCAGCCTGAAAACGGCCTTCAGCCCCTCACTCAGGCTGTCCAGACACCCAGTAGGGACCTGAACCCTGAAGGGATGTGGGCAGCCTGAAAATGGCCCTCAGCCCCTCACTCAGGCCGGCCATACCTCCATGGGGTGAGGGTCCTTACTGGAGACTTGGCCAGCCTACAAACAGCCATCAGCCCCTCACCCAGGCTGGCCAGGCATACCAGCAGGCGGACATCCCCTGAGGGATCCCAGACTGTGAGAAGGCACAGGCCGGGCTGAGGTTACCCCCTGCCCCGCCCCGAGTGCACAAATTTTTGTGCACCCCGCCCCTAGTGTATATATATATATACACACATTGAGTGGCCAGATTATTATGACCACCTGATGTTTGTAGGCAAATTAGCAGTATACTGCATTGTATGGGATATGGAAGCCGAAGGCCTATTCAGACACCTTTGCTGTCTGCAGTTACCAAGATAAAACATCTCTGATTCACACAGGAGCACAAGGATTGGACAGTTGAGCATTGGAAAAAAGTCATGTGGTCTGATGAATCACATTTCCAGTTGCATCATGCAGATGGCAGAGAAGAATTTGGCAGAAACAGCATGAAAGCATGCACCCCACATGCATGAGTACAACCCTTCAAACTGATGGGGGCAGTGTTATGGTTTGGAGCATCTTTTCCTGACATGATTTGGGCCCTTCAATTCGTGTGGAACAACATCTGAATAGCACACCATACCTAATCATGTTCATCCTATCATGCTGATGGCGTATCCCAATGGAGATGGCTTCTTCCAACAAGATAATGTGCCATGCCACGGTGCTTGTATTGTGCAGGAGTGGTTTCCAGAACATGAGGGAGACTTTACCTTGCTTAGGTGGCCCCCACAATCACCAAATCTCAATCCAATTGAGCATTTATAGGCGAAGTTAAAAGAGCCATCAGGCAGCTGGTTCCACAACCATCAAATCTCACAGAACTGGACAGTGCTATTCATCAGGCATGGTGTCAGATTCCTCGCATCACCTTTCAACATCTCGTGGAGTCAATGCCAAGAAGTATCACTGCAGTACTGAAGGCAAAAAGTGGCCTAACGAAATACTGATGGGGTGGTCATAATAATCTGGCCACTTATCATAATATATATCCCACTTTCAAAGGCTGTTAAATTGCATTGTTTACCCATATCTTCAGAAAAAATCACTTCTACTGTTGTGGTAAACAACCTGCTTCCCTATTTATAGTGGTCTGGCCCTCTAGCAACTTCAGCACGAAATTCTAGCTAATTTGCCTACAAATGTCAGGTGGTCATAGTAATCTGGCCATTCAGTGTATATGCCTTAGGATGTTGGAAAGAACATATTAAATGAACTGTAGGTTCTCTGAAGAAGGACCTGTGGGGAACAGGGAGCTGCCACCCACCTTAGCTAGCATAATCAAGGCCTGGGATAATGCCACCAGGATGGACTCCCCAACGTTAGCCAGGCTCCCATTTTTCTGGTCCAGCAGCCAGAACAAGATTGGGACATAAGATAAAAGACCTCCTTTGCTTTTAAGCCTTTAGACACCTGGAGATACAGCCATGTCCCCGGGGCCAAGCCAGTGCTCCCATAGAACAGAGAGCCACCAATGGCAGTGCCCAATGTGCCACAGAGTAGACTGTCTAGTGTCATAATGGCATTGATTCCTTGGGGCAGGAGTTGAACCCTGGCCAGAGGTCGAGACACACAGGACAATCTAGCTCTGCCACCATCACTGTGTAAATTTTAGGAAAAATCACATTATCCTTCTAGGCCTCAGTTTCCCCATCTGTCAAGTAAGCAGATTGGCCTAGGTAACCAGTCTCTAAGAATCCACTAGGAGACAGTGTGATTTAAGTCCTCCTAGCAAATATGGAAAGTGTCTATCAGGTACCCTGGGTCAGCACTTGAGCCTGGTTTGGGTCTCAAAGTAAAACCTGATTGTAAGGGTAACCATTTGTCCCAGCTAGCCTGGCTTTTTCCTGTTTCTCCCTCACAATCATTCATAATGCCTCTTGCACTCTCAAATGTGCTCCAGTTTGGGTGATATCTTACATGGCCCCTGATGAAGTGAGGTTTTCCTGCTATAGGAGGCTGCTTTCTCTGCCTGAGTCAGGAGAGAGCTTTGAAGGATCAAAGAATAGCTTTTGCTAAGTCATGACCTTCCAACTGACAAAAATCAATCCCTCCTTTTGTGGGAGGGACAACATTTGAAGACCTCAGGTGATTTCATATATTCACTGTCCCTGTACCAGGAGAAATGGTTATTTTCAAGCAACGCTTTGCTTCCTGCAAGGAACTAATATAGTTCTTCATCTCTGGCTCATAAGGACTCTGTAGTGGATCAAATTTCTCCTTTCTCCTTGGCTACCAGGAAGCTCAGATATAATTGTACTAGAGGCCCAGTGCACGAAATCTGTGCACTTGAGGATTGGGGGGGAGGGGCAGTCCCTAGCCTGGATTGCAAGAGGGTGCAGGCCAGGCTGAGGGACCTCACCAGTGCATGACTGGGGCTAGGGAGGGACACAAGAGGTTGACCAGCAAGGGAGGGACCACAGAAGGGCTCCAGAGATTGTCTGGCCCATCTTGCTCAATCCTAATTGGCCGGACCCCAGCAGCAAGCTAACCTACTAGTCAGAGCATCTGCCCCTGGTGGTCAGTGCACATCATAGCAACTGGTTAACTGGTCGACTGTCTTCCCCCTGGTGGTTAGTGCACATCCTAGTGAGCAGATGAGCAACATTAGCATATCATTAGCATATTACGCTTTGATTGGTTGAATGGATGACTGGACGACCAGACACTTAGCATATTAGGCTTCTATTATATAGGATGGCCCTTATGATTGTATACCAGTCTTCTTTCCATCCCTCCAGTCCTGACTTCCTGCCTTATTTACATTTTCCTTTGTTCTGACTTGTTATTCTTACTTAAAGTTGTTTTTATTTCTAGTTTGTCTTTCTTTTATAATTTTTTATAAAATTTTGCTATAGTTTTCTTGAATTCTTTGTAGACCCAAGATGGAAAGGACACACAAAAGGGGTAAATTTAGCCCTAACTGGTTTGGCTCAGTGGATAGAGTGTCGGCCTGTGGACTGAAGGGTCCCAGGTTCGATTCCGGTCAAGGGCATGTACCTTGGTTGCAAACACATCCCCAGTGGGGGGTGTGCAGGAGGCAGCTGATCAATGTTTCTAGCTCTCTATCCTTCTCCCTTCCTCTCTGTGAAAAATCAATAAAATGTACTTTTTTAAAAGGGGGTAAATTTATAGTGTGCCATTTTTAGCTAATAGATAAGGCCACCTGCTCCTCCATGTCACTCTGTCTGAAGTTCTGCCATCTGTGAGACAATTATTTGAGTCTCTCAGACTTGTTGACTTTCCGAGTACCTTGTGAAAGTGCAAAGAGCGAACTCTTCAAGTCTGCCTCAGAAAATACTGGCGAAAAAGAGGGCCAGGGCATGAAAGGAGCCCGAGGTCAGGATGCTGGGGGCAGAGCATGCTTACAGAAGAAGGAGGAAAGCCAGGGAGACACTGGTCACCCCTCCGGGCCCTCCCCCAGGGGATGGACCAGAGGATGGACACTCTGGGTGGGTGGGGAATGGACTCCAGCCACGGGGAACCTGGTTCAGGTGCCAGCCCTGCCTCTTAGGAACATGGGGCCTGAGAAGGCCACCTTCCCTCTGTGGTTCTCAGTTTCCTCCACTGGAAAGAAAGGTGGGTTGAGACAGAGGTCACATGACTTCCAGCTTTGAAATGCTGACCGTGCTGCTGGGAGGAAAGGCCTGAGGTGCACTTGGAGCATAAGAAGCCTAGGCTGCCCGGCTTCCGGCTGGCCCCGGGAGAGTGCACTCACCCAGAATAACTTTGCCCCTTGGCTTGGCGAGGACCCCCTTCTGGGGCACTTTCTTTAAAGGCTGCAAAGCTGGAGGAACCTGCCAGGATGACCCTGTCGGCTGTTTCTGGGCAGCTCAGGTAGCCGTGGCTGTGTTAGACCATGAGCTCCCAAGCCGGGGCAGTGGCTTTAGCTTCTCCACGAAATGCAGGCTGCAGAGATGGGTTAGCAAAGGAGTAAAAGCCATGAATGATGCCCCTCCTGGTACACCTTCAGAATCCAGGGCCAGAGAGATAATACCTGATCTACCCTTTGGAAAGCCCATCCCCGAATACCCACCAGCACTTCCTTCTGCCACAGGCAGCCTTTGTCCCGTGGCATCCACGTCCATCACCGTGTTGGACCCTCTGCGGGCCCTAGGCATAGCTGAGACAGGAATTGTTATCCATTTCCTAGGTTAGACAGCTGATGCTTAGGCAGTTAAAACCCACTAGGAGGCGCTCACAGAGCAGAAGAGAGCCCAGGCCTCTTGGCCTTCACAGGCCTGATGCCCTGCACAGCCCCAGCCCCGGAGTCACCCAACAACTGTGTGAATGGGGGTGAGGGAGGGCTGGGCAGTGCCTGGCCATGCAGAGCCAGGGGGCGTGGGTTCTGCTTGAATCTCCCTGGTTCACCTTTTAGGGATTTCACTGGGTTTCATCGTCGGAGATGCCCAGGCCGTGGTCGAGTCGCAGTAACTCTCTCTTCTCTTGTGTGTGTGTGTATTTCCCTGTGTGTGTTTTTGTCGCGTAGAAGCGCATGAATTCCCTCCACGGCTCTGGATCTCCAACACAGGACTAAAGGGGAGAAGAGGCTGGACGGAGCCACCTGCGGCATCCAGCGCGGCTTCTCTCCGCCGGGACCAGGGATGACTGGGCCGTGCACACAGCCGTCTGCAGCCCTCAGCACTTCACATAGCACACAGGGGACTCATGGGGGGCCACTTGCCACTGCCAACTGAGACCGCACGATGGCAACACTGACGTCCCTCATGACGTTTCCACAACAGACATTCAGGCAGAAGGTGCTGGTGCACTTTCTGTCTGCAAAGTAGAGGGCCATGCCTCACCGACGTGAATAGTTTGAGCCCCAATGACTTGCTCTGAGTCCACTCACAGCCAGTGACACTTGCAAAAAACTCCCGACACCGTCTTGGGTTTGGCTTCCTCCGCTCTTGACCAATGTGGCCAAAGCTAGACGTCTCCTCGGGACACTTGGATCGTCCGTAAATGCAGCCTGCCCGGACCCTCCCTGAGTAGCACCTGAAGTCTCCGCGGAGGTCATGGATCCTGAACAAAGTGTCAAGGGCACCAAGAAGGCTGAGGGAAGTCCCCGGAAGCGGCTGACTAAAGGAGAGGCTGTTCAGGCCAGTGTTTCAGCCAGTGTCCCATTCCCAGGCGGCAGCACAGCTGTGGCCCCCGAGGGCCCCCTCCAAGACCTCCTGGCCCCGCAGCCCTTCCCAGGCCCCTCGCCGGTGCTTAGGGAAGGCTCTCAGGAGAAAACGGGCCAGCAGCAGAAGCCCCCGCCGAGGTCCTCCATCGAAGCCTCTGTCCACGTCTCCCAGCTTCCACAGCACCCTCTGACACCAGCATTCATGTCACCTGGCAAACCTGAGCACCTCCTGGAGGGGTCCACGTGGCAGCTGGTCGACCCCCTGAGACCTGGACCCTCAAGCTCCTTCATAAGTCCTGGGCTCCCTCCTCAGAGCCAGCTCCTGCCTCCCCATGCTTCCATCATCCCCCCTGAAGACCTGCCCGGCATCCCCAAAGTCTTTGTGCCCCGTCCCGCCCAGGTCCCCTTGAAGCCCACGGAAGAGGCCCCCAAGAAGGAGAGGAAACCCCAGAAACCAGGCAAGTACATCTGCCAGTACTGCAGCCGGCCCTGCGCCAAGCCCAGCGTGCTCCAGAAACACATCCGCTCGCACACGGGCGAGAGGCCCTACCCCTGCGGCCCCTGCGGCTTCTCCTTCAAGACCAAGAGTAACCTCTACAAGCACAGGAAGTCCCACGCCCACCGCATCAAAGCCGGCCTGGCCTCGGGAGTGGGCAGCGAGCTGTACCCCCAGGGGCTGGAGATGGAGAGGATCCCAGGGGAAGAGTTTGAGGAGCCCACCGAGGGAGAAAGCACCGATTCGGAAGAGGAAACGGGCGCTGCGTCCGCTCACCCCGCAGAGCTCTCCCCCAGGCCGAAGCACCCCCTCCTGTCCAGAGGCTTGTACAGCTCCGGGAGCCAGGGTTCCAGCCACGAGCGCTGTTCCTTGTCCCAGTCCAGCTCAGCCCAGTCGCTCGAGGACCCCACTCCATTCGCAGAACCCTCCTCCGAACACCCCCTGAGCCATAAACCTGAAGACACCCACACCATCAAGCAGAAGCTGGCCCTCCGCTTGAGTGAGAGGAAGAAGGTCATCGATGAGCAGGCGTTTCTGAGCCCAGGCAGCAAAGGCAGCACCGAGTCCGGGTACTTCTCCCGCTCGGAGAGCGCCGAGCAGCAGGTCAGCCCCCCAAACACCAATGCCAGGTCCTACGCCGAGATCATCCTGGGCAAGTGCGGGCGGATCGGGCAGCGGACCACCATGCTGACGGCCACCTCCACTCAGCCCCTCCTGCCCCTGTCCACCGAAGACAAGCCCAGCCTGGTGCCTCTGTCTGTGCCCCGGACACAGGTCATTGAGCACATCACCAAGCTCATCACCATCAACGAGGCCGTGGTGGACACCAGCGAGATAGACAGCGTGAAACCCCGGAGGAGCTCGCTGTCGCGGCGCAGCAGCATGGAGTCGCCCAAGTCCAGCCTCTACCGAGAGCCCTTGCCGTCCCACAGCGAGAAGACAAAGCCCGAGCAATCACTGATGAGCCTCCAGCACCCGCCCAGCACCACCCCCCCTGTGCCTCTGCTGAGAAGCCACTCAATGCCTTCTGCCGCCTGCACCCTCAGCACCCCCCACCACACCTTTCGCGGTAGCTACTCCTTCGACGACCACGTCACGGACTCGGAAGCCCTGAGCCGCAGCAGTCAAGTGTTTACCTCCCACCCCCGGATGCTCAAGCGCCAGCCGGCCATCGAACTGCCTTTGGGAGGGGAGTATTCCGAGGAGGCAGGGCCAAGTAGCAAGGACACAGTCCCCAAACCCGCAGACGAGCCAGAACCCAAGGAGAGCGAACTCACCAAAAAGACCAAGAAGGGCTTGAAAACGAAAGGGGCGATCTACGAATGTAACGTATGTGGTGCTCGGTACAAGAAAAGGGACAACTACGAAGCCCATAAGAAGTACTACTGCTCAGAGCTTCAGATCCCAAAGCCGGTCTCTGCAGGTGCTCACGTGTCTCTGGAAGCCGAGAAGAGTCCGGCGGAGCAGGAGCCCTGGTCCCAGGTGATGCATTATAAACTGGGAGCCACCTTGGAGCTCACTCCATTGAGGAAGAGGAGGAAAGAGAAGAGCCTCGGGGACGAGGAGGAGCCACCTGCCTTTGAGTCCACGAAAAGTCAGTTTGGCAGCCCCAGGCCATCCGATGCTGCTCGGAACCTTCCCCTGGAGGCCACCAAGTCACCAGCAGAACCAAGTAAGTCAGTGCCCACCCAGGAGGGAACCTCGCGCTTCCAGCCAAGGACTCCTAAGCCAGGGTCTGGTTTGGAATCAGGAAAGGAGAGGAGAACAACGTCCAAAGAAATTTCTGTCATCCAGCACACCAGCTCCTTTGAGAAGTCAGACTCTCTGGAGCAACCCGGTGGCTTGGAAGGGGAAGACAAGTCTACGGCCCCAGCCCCATTCTCATCGCCCCCACCCACCCCGCATGGACGCTCAGCTCACTCCCTGCAGCCCAAGTTGGTCCGCCAACCCAACATTCAGGTTCCTGAGATCCTGGTGACCGAAGAGCCCGACCGGCAGGACACAGAGCCCGAGCCGCCCCCGAAGGAGCCCGAGAAGACAGAGGAGTTCCAGTGGCCCCAGCGCAGCCAGACCCTTGCCCAGCTCCCTGCAGAGAAGCTGCCACCCAAGAAGAAGAGGCTGCGCCTGGCGCAGATGGCCCAGTCATCGGGGGAATCCAGCTTCGAGTCCTCCTTGCCTCTGTCCCGCAGCCCAAGCCAGGAGAGCAGTGTCTCTGTGAGTGGGTCTAGCCGCTCTGCCTCCTTTGAGAGGGACGACCACGGAAAAGCTGAGGCTCCCAGGCTGTCATCTGACACACGCTCCAAACCCTTGGGCACACACATGCTGACGGTCCCCAGCCACCACACACATACCCGGGAGATGCGGAGGTCAGCTTCAGAGCAGAGTCCCGACGTTTCCCATTCAGCCCACATGACTGAGAGGCGCAGCAAATCATTTGACTGTGGCAGCTTGTCCTTGGCGGGCCCTTCTGCCCCGGCCCCAGTGGCTCCAGCAGCCCCCACAGTCCCCGCAGCCTCAGCGGCCCCTCCAGAGAGAAGGAAATGCTTTTTGGTGAGACAGGCCTCCCTGAGCAGGTTCCCAGAAACAGAGCTGGAGACCGCCCCCCTGGGAAGACAAGAGAATGAGGAGCCAAAGCCCTCATCCAGTAACACTGTGGCCAAAAGCTCACTGCCCCAGATTTCCTCAGCGGCCACCTCACACACTGGGCATCCAGGGGGCAAAGGCCAGGTGCAGGACAGACCCCCACTGGGGTCCACTCCTCCTTTCACAGAAGCACTGCAGGTGCTGCACCATCCCATTGCCCAGCTGCCCCTGCATGAGAAACCATGTCTGCCCCCACCCGTCTCCCTTTTCTCCTTCCAGCACCTCTTGCAGCACGAGCCAGGACAGTCTTCAGAATTCTTCTCCTCCCAGTCCATGTCCAGCCTCCTCTCCTCACCGTACTCCATGCCCCCAATCCCTCCCTCCTTATTTCAAGCCCCGCCATTTCCTCTCCAACCTACTGTTTTGCATCCAAGCCAACTCCACCTCCCCCAGCTCATGCCTCACCCTACCAACATCCCCTTCCGGCAGCCCCCTTCATTTCTCCCCATGCCATACCCGTCCTCCTCAGCACTCTCTTCTGGGTTTTTCCTGCCTCTCCAATCCCAGTTTTCACTTCAGCTCCCCGGTGATGTGGAAAGTCATCTGCCACAGATTAAAACCAGCCTGGCCCCACTGGCAACAGGAATAGCTGGCCTCTCCTCCAGCACAGAGTACGGCAGTAACATCCAGCTGCCCCCTGGGCCTCCCCCATCCAGCTCCTCAGTGCCCATGTCAGCCGCTCCGTTGGCTCTGCCCGCCTGTCCAGATACCATGGTGTCCCTGGTTGTACCCGTCCGAATTCAGACCAACATGCCATCCTATGGGAGTGCTATGTACACCACCCTCTCCCAGATCCTAGTCACCCAGTCCCAAGGCAGCTCAGCAACTATAGCTCTTCCTAAGTTTGAGGAGCCCTCATGTAAAGGGACAACAGTGTGTGGGGCAGATGTGTACGAAGCCAGGCTTGGGCTAGCTGGGATAAGTGAAGAGCAGAGCAGAGGTTTCCAGACTCCATACCTGAGAGTGCCTGTGACATTACCTGAAAGAAAAGGCACTTCCCTGTCATCAGAGAGTGCCTTGAGCCTGGAGGGAAGTTCATCAACAGTTGGGGGAAGCAAACGTGTCCTTTCACCAGCTGGCAGCCTTGAACTTACTATGGAAACCCAGCAGCAAAAACGGGTGAAGGAAGAGGAGGCTTCCAAGGCAGATGAAAAACTGGAACTGCTAAAATCATGCAGTGTGGTGCTTACCAGCACTGAGGATGGCAAGAGGCCAGAGAAATCCCCCGTGGGCAGCCAGGGCCAGGTCAGGAGGGAGCTAGAATTGCTGCCCAGCTTGCCCACAGATCCATCTGACCCAAAGGAAATTACTCCCCTTTCTCACTCTACACTGCCCCATGTGACAGCTCCAGGCTCAGAGACTTTGAAGGAATATGTGCAGCCATCTGGTAAACACCACCGAAGAGGGGTGCCCCCCTTGAGTGTGAAGAAAGAAGATTCCAAGGAACAACCTGACCTCCCTTCACTGGCACCATCCAGCTCTCTTCCTCTGTCAGAAACATCCCACAAATCAGCCAAGTCTCAAGAAGGTACGGACTCAAAGAAGGTACTGCAGTTCCCCAGCCTCCACACGACCACTAATGTCAGTTGGTGCTATTTAAACTACATTAAGCCAAATCACATCCAGCATGCAGATAGGAGGTCCTCTGTTTACGCTGGTTGGTGCATAAGTTTGTACAACCCCAACCTACCAGGGGTTTCCACTAAAGCTGCTTTGTCCCTCCTGAGGTCTAAGCAGAAGGTGAGCAAAGAGACATACACCATGGCCATAGCTCCGCATCCTGAGACAGGAAGGCTCGTGCCATCCAGCTCCCACAAGCCCCGCATGACAGAGGTAAGTTCAGTCTTATTTTTCTTCTCCCTACTGATTTTTAAAAACCTTTGATGAGCTTTTAAAGCCACATTCTCCTCAGTTCCCGTTTGCAAAGTTAGTGCCAGATGAGTGGGAAGATTTCTTTTCTGTCAGCTGGGTTTGATCACCTTACCAGGAAACATATATTAGGTTATTTTGTCAGTGTGTCCCTAATGCAATCAGAATAGATACATTTCAGTAAAGTAAGCTTTAAAGTGACCCTGCTTTCCCATTAGCTGCTATTGTAAAATCAAAAACACAATCTCAGCCAGGAAAAAAACAATTCTCTAAAAGACTGTTTGGAAAACTTGACTAATGGTAATGCCTACAACAATTTTAGAACTTTATACCACTCCATCATATGTTTTTCCTGTCCTATTAGTCTTCTCCTGCTTTTCTTATTCTTTATATCTTCTGTTTCTGTTCTCTGGCGCAACTTGAAATACTCTTATTTCCAAAGAGTCTAGAATTTGACACAACTCCTAAAATAGTCTTTTCTCTAGGATAGCAGCTAAAGCTGGCATGCAATATCCCTCTTTACCAATAGGTGGCAATGTCACTCAGGGCTTGACCCATCTACGCTATGTGGTAGCACCTGGCCCCACTAAAGGTGCATATTTACTCTTCCATTGCCTCTGACCTGAGGCTGCATCAGGAACTATATAAAATGAATGAGTTCCTGCAAGTTTAATAAGTTTGACATGTGATAGATGACACCTTCAGACCCTGACAAGGCTGCCTATGTGTTATGCTGACTTGGCATTTGTGAAATAACAATTGGTCTATTGGTTAAGAGCCTCACTGTGCAAGGCACTGTGCTTGCCCTTGAATCTACTCCATACTCATCTACACCTCTAAGACAGCAGGACCATCTCCATTCTACAGATGAGGGAACTGAGAATCAGAAGGTGAGAGAGGGCAAGGTCACATGGCAAATATTTGCCAAGCCTAGAATTTGAACTCAGACCTGTCTGACTCCAGAAAGTCTACTTTACTTTTTTCAATTATTTGAGGAAAGAAAACCTTAAAATGTGTCTTCAGATCAGATGCTTTAGCCAAATCAGGCAGAAATCTACTAAACTAAATTCATATTATAGACAAATGAACAAAATCGTTTTCTATAACTTTCCTACATTCATATTCTCCTCTTTATCCTTGAGTGAATTTTGTGCATTGAATTTGTTTTTAGCTCAACTGGATATTCTCACAGAACGGTTTCCCAAATTTATTCTCTAAATGCCCATGTCATTCTACAGACATCCCTAAATGAGATTTCCACTTTTGCAATAAACATCATTACTGACTTTCTCTTCAGTGTCTTTTAATAGCTACATGTACTCCCCAGATGCTGTTATAATTATGTTCATACTTATAACTACTTGTGCACCTACAATGTAGCAGGTACTGTGCTAAACTTTACTTTTATCCTCACAACCACCTTGTAAGTTAGGGTACTCTATGGCCATTTTATGGATGAGAAAGCAAAGCACAGAGAAGCTAGGCAACTTGCATAAGGCCACAGAGTAAATGGCAGAGCCTGGATTCAAAACTAGATCTCATTCCAAAGCCCTCTCAGATGGTCTGGACTTCCTCTCTGTTTTAATGATTGGATATTAAAAGGTCATTTAATAAAAAGGAAGAGTTAATTTGGCTTAATTGGGCTGGGCAGTCATCAGATTGAAATTTGAAATTCTTAAAATGAGATGAACTCTGCAAAATATTTCTGGAATATTTCCCTTGACTCACTGGCATGTTTCCTGCCAGCATGCAGTTGGCACTCAGATTAGCCAACTGCCTTTCTGCTCAGCCCCATTATGTGCTGTCGGGGAAGGAGTGGTGGCTGGCGTGGGGACTGCAATTCTTATATTTTGCCTGCACCAGGGCATACAGTTGCTTCTCCCGCTGGCTGTAAGTAGTGCAGTTTCTTCATGACAGCAGCATGAAGTAGCATGAGAATTTCATTCCTGACACTGCAGGCTCCAGCTGCCAGCCAGCATCACGGCTCCCTATTCAAGGGTGGGTCCACCCCCTGCTGCCACCAGGGGTCTAATGATATGTTCTCTTTTAACAAAGACTTGGAACGCCTGGCTGTCCATTTGTGAAATAAGCCACAGTGTCCCATAAAGCACATTCCTGCCATTTACCACATTACTACAAAATTGAGTTCATTTCATCAATAACAACATTTATCAGAATGTAAATGCTTCCCCCTTTGCAGAAATCAACAACTTAATATAAAATAATAATAGCATTTAACTCAGAAACAAATGACAGGCACACCTTTGTAAGGTGGCTCACCCGAGTTTCATAAGCAGAACTGGAGTGCTCTGAGTCAGTTCCAGGTCAGATAGGAACCAAGGAAACCTAGATGTCAGAAGGAGTATGTGTGCGCAGAAGAGAGTGTCCTTGTTGGTCATTTAGTCCTGAACCAATTGATTCCGCCTCAGGCACTGGAGAAAAATAGCTCTTTTCTAATGGAATTTTTGGGTCTTACCTACCTAATCAAAGTTTTGCATGGGATCAAAATACAAATAAAAATATGGCCCTAACCGGTTTGGCTCAGTGGATAGAGCGTCAGCCTGCAGACTGAAGGGTCCCGGGTTCGATTCTGGTCAAGGGCATGTGCCTTGGTTGTGGGCACATCCCCAGTGGAGGGGGGGTGCAGGAGGCAACTGATCGATGTTTCTCTCTCATCGATGTTTCTAACTCTCTATCCCTCTCCCTTCCTCTCTAAAAAATCAATAAAAGATATATATATATATATATCCTCATCCAGCCAGCTCTCGCTACTAAGGCCTGTGGAAGAGAATAGCTTCCCTCAATGAATAGCCCAGAGCCTGCCCACCCTCAGGTGCATGCCCGTCAGTGCCCGCACAGCCTCTCTGAGCCCAGCTCTGGGAGGTCTGTTGGTCAGGGCCTTCAGGAAACCTGCATTCTGCTTCCAGCAGTGCCTTTAACCTGCCAGGTGACCTTGACTGTCTGATCTATAAAGGAGAATTAGACTAGTTAGTCTCCACAGGCAGAGTCTTCATTTATTAGTTCAGCATTCCTGACGTGCCCTCACTGAGAGGCAGGCCTTGTTTTGGGTGCTGACCTGACCGAGGAGACCAAGATGAGCACCTGTCCCCAGCAGCTCCCTGTTCAAAGAAAGAGCGACCTGCTCTTCCCGTGGAAAAGACCTGGCCAGAGTTCTTCTCATTTTGACACCAACTAACCCCTTGTCCTTGAATAAGGGACTCTGTCTCTCTGGGAATCAGCTTTCTGCTTTCTGTAAAGTGGGCTTACAGTACCTCTTCACAGGGCAGAGTGGAGATTAAGTGAGCCCCGACTGAGTGTAAGCACATAATGCCGTTGAAGGCATCATTCCATTATTACCACGTAACCGGCAATGATTTTGTCCTTCCTGCGGTGGGCCAGGTTCACCTCCCTTCGCTGGTTTCCCCGGAAGGCCAGAAAGATGTAGCTAGAGTGGAGAAGGAAGAAGAGACGCGAGGGAAGCCCGAGGAGGATGCTCCGGCCTCCAAGAGAGGGGAGCCAGCGAGGATCAAAATCTTCGAAGGAGGGTAAGAATCACATTTGGTTTGCAATGTCTGCTCCCTGTGGAGTCAGAGGCCACGTCCGTCCAGCAGGCCCAAGGGCTGGGGTGGCCCCATCTGTGTTCTGAGGTGGTGAATGTCTCAAACACAGGGCCACGCCCCAGATGCCCTGGGGCTCCAGCCATGCATCCCAGCAGATGCCACCACTGTGGGATGTGCAGGCCTCCTCTGTTTGGGAATATCAGCTGCTTGGTGGGGGGTGGGAGCACTGGGTGTTGCAGGCTGGTGGGCCTGGGTCTTCCTCCAGCCCCTCATTGTGTCGGTGCCGGCGGGTTTCCAGTCCTGCACTGGGGTTGATAGTGAGTCTCCCGGGTCTGCTCAGACTGCCTTTTTGGTATGTGTTCCCAAAACGTTACCTGTGTCCGTCCAAACAGCCATCCTGGCACACCTGTGTCCCACAGGGCACTCACACTCTGCCTACCAGGCAGTTTGCAGCGCCTTGCACGTGCCACATGTTTACATCAGTCTCCGTGCCGAGTGGCCAGGGTCCAGGACTCATCGGTTGGTAAATATTTAGCTTCTCATCCCTGGATTTTCACCTTGGCATTTGTCTTTTGGAACCTAATGATGTAGCCATCTCAGAGCTCATGGTGGTGGGGCCCTCTGGGCTCTGAAGGTGTGCCTTGTCTCAGATTTGCTTTGTAGGAGTTCTGTGCAAGCTGTGTTCTGTGTGGCCACATGTTTGCTCCCTGGGACATGGGTGTCTGTACGCAGGTTCCGTGGTGTCTGTCTCAGGGTCCTGTGTCTGTGTCCCCAGTGTTCTCAATACAGCCCTTGTCCCACCCAGACCTGAAGGACAACAGCACAAGGAAAACTACCTCCCAAGGATGGCAGCTCCCACCAGTACAAGCTGTCACTGGGGCCTGCCATTTCCCAGCACCTGTAGGTGCCTAACTCACAAAGTCAGAGTGGGAGGTGCAGGTCCCCATGGGGCACCCTCCAGCAGCCCTGACCAGCAGGGAGTGTCCAGAGAAGGGGTGTTTGCAAATGAAACTTGGGGAGCTGAGTTGTCAGGGGGTCAGGAATGGTAAACACCCTGAAGTGGCAGGGACATCTCCCACCGGGGGAGAAATGCCCTGCCTGGAGTTCTAACAGCGGCTCCATTGAAAACCACTAGACCACATGGTTTTCAAATGCTGACTGGCCCTCTTTCCAAGGGGACAGACCAGTTTCCTCCCTGCTGTTTGATCAGAGCGCCCTCGTGTGTCTCTGTTTCCTCACAGCATTGGGTCCTTGGAAGGCCATGTTCACCTGGACTTGCCTTCTTCCCTCTGTCCTTGGGGCCCCAGGGGGCTGGTGTGCATGAAGAGCTTTACATCTGCCCTGAGAGGCAACAGCTTCCAAAAACCCAGTTCCCAGGGGGCTCCCTGATGCCTCATCCCTTAGGAAGCCTGAGCTCTGGGAGGGCAGCTGGCAGGAGCCTCTCCCACTGCAATTGGTTCACAGCTCCAGCTACTGGCTGAAGTCTCGGCCACAAAGTCTGCCTTCAGCTGAAAGGTGAAAGGTTACACTTGAGTGCCCTCTTCTCTTGCTGCAGCCCAGGCTTTGGTCCACACTACTCCCCACCCACCCTAGTTCCACTGCCCCATCCAGACTGTCAGTCCCAGCTGCTCTGTTTCAGAGTCTCCCTCTCTTTCTAGGTCATCTGTGCCCCAGAACAACTCTCCCACCTACCTGTGTCCCACTCCATCAGTCCCCTTCTTCTCCCACTGCTTCCTCCTCTGTCGAAAGGGATAATCACATACTTTGTAGATGGTCAGAGGCTGCTATGCGACCCGTGTAAAGGCCTAGGTCCTGGGCTCGGGGAATTTTATATTATTACGGCCATCTCTCCTGTCTTCCTCCAGGTTAATCTCACTCTGTTCTGTCAGCTGTGAAAAACATCCTTACACTCTCAACAGGTCACATCCAATTTGAGCACTTTGGGGGATTAGGTCGGGCGGCCAGTCAGCTGTCCTCTCTGAGTCACACTGTGCCTCCCACTCCACTGCATTCATGGTTCTCTTGGGACTGGTATAACCCCAGGAGTGTTGGGGGTGTTGGTGAATGTGTTTGGGGTTATCACATAATTGAGAGCACTTCTGGCATCTCATGGACTGGGCCAGATACAGCCATCCATATAACCAACCCTAGAACCACCGTCCCACCCCAATGTCACAGGTGCCCCCTCCCAAAACACCAAGTGAATCCTTCAGGCACACCCACCTGAGCTCACCAAGGGTTTGCCTCAGACCCCTTCTCTCTCTCTCTCTCTCTCTCTCTCTCTCTCTCTCTCTCTCTCTCCCCCTCTCTCCTCCCCCCTCCCGCTCTCTCTCTCTCTTTCTTCCTTTTTCCTTTTTATTTTTAACACAGCAAGCATTTGCGTTGCATTCCAGCACGTTTGACAAAGGTGTGCAGGGGGTTCTGCTCCTAAGGAGTCGCTGAACGATCTAAGGGGGCGGGGCTGAGAGAGGAAGAGAGGGGTGGCGACCTGTGCACTGGCTCCTAAAGTTTCCATCCCTCAACTTCTGCTCCAAACCATGGGCCAGAGCAGCCCAGGGCCCCTCCTGCCTCGGAGGCAGCAGGAAGTGCAGGTCTGCCGTGTGCTGGGGAACCAGGCAGACGTGGGAAACAGCACTGACTACTCCAGTGGGTTTAACATACAGCTGCAACTTCTTTTTACTCAACAGTGTTTCTGAGGTGTATCCATGTTGATCCGTAGAGATGTATGATGTCCATCCATGGAGACATAATTCATAGCGATAAGACACAAAAGTGGATGCTGCACGAGCCCAATGTTGACGAGTCTTTTTATCGTTAGTCAGCTACTCACTAGTCACCTTATTCTTCTCCTTGACCTCCTACCCAGGAATTGATTAATTAGTCCACCCATCAAGGAGGAGCTATTTAGTCAGTGCGTTATGGGTGCTCTGTGCCAGAAGATATCACAAGCCCAGGTGGTAAGCTGCGATTCTGCCCTCCTGGTGCTGGGGACCAGTACAAGCCTCAGTACTGAGGTGTGGACTGCCAGTGTTGAGATGCTTACACTGAGATCTAGATGTGGAAGAAGACGCTGTTGGTGGCAACAGGAGGGTGCAGGAAGGGACCCACCTGGGTCAGGAGTAATCAGAGAGAGCTAGGCCTGAAAGCTGGGTGAGATGGGGACAGGTAGGAAGGAAAGCAGTCTGGGTCAGCAGTCTGGGTGTAATGGGGACTCATGTACCTGGTCAATTGGACTGATTTCTCCTGGCCTTGTGTATTCTCTCTTGTCAATGTCATTCATCTCTTTGGCTTCAAACCTCACCACTGCTCCAAGGACACTAAACCTGGTGTCCAGCTAGCACCTCTCTCCTGAACTATAGACCCTTCCTTCTCCTGCCTCCTGGGCACCTTTGCCTGGGAGATCCAGGGCACCGAACTCAGCATGTGCCAACCTCACCCTCCTGTTGCCACCAGTAGCATCTTCTTCCACATCTAGATCTCAGACGATGCACCCAGCTCTTCACACTCAAAACCTTAGTGTAATCTTGGATGCTTTCTTCTCCCCTGTCCTTCCCCTTCCTATTAGTCCCCAAATTCTGGTGTCTACACGACATGATCTGTGATTTGGATGTGATTTCTCATTCCCTGTGCTGTGGCTCTGGTCTTCCTCTCTCCAGGGTCCCATGCTGGTGCCACTGAATGTCTTTAATTGTGGTTCTGCCGGTGCCACGCCTCTGCTCCAGGGTCTCTGTGGCTGCCTCACCTCCAGCATCCAGTGAAAGCTCAGCCTGCTCTTCCAGGCCCACCTCTGACCCACCCCTGTGTGCTTCACCTCTGTGCCTGCTGGGGCTGCCCATTGCCAAACCCTATTCAGCCTTCAAAGGACAGTACTCAACCCTCTCGCCTAGCTAACCTCCCAGGTCCCTCCACACCCCTAGTTTAATAGTACTGGTGCTAAAATCCATTCCTGTCTCCTCGATCCCCTCTTGACTTGGATCCAAGGGCCATGCTCCGTGCACACTGCGTGTGATTCCTACTTGTTGGCTTGATTTCCCAGCGCACACACCCGTCTCGTTCCCCGTCACTGCCACACCTGGACAAAGCCTGCGTTTCCCAGGCAGCCTCTGGGAGGCCCCATCAGGAATGTGCTGGCTCTCTCCCCAGCACCTGTGCCTTTGCCTTGGTCATTTTAGAAGGGCTCCTTTGTCAGGGAATGTTGTTTTCACACAGACAAAGTTATATTGTTCATTGAGGGTGGTGCCTATATTGTCCTAACTCAAGTTCACTTGTTGCAAGGAAAGATGGAAGCTCAGCCCAAAGGGCTGGTGTAGAAGAGGAAGAAACTAGACTTGATGGAAACTACCTGGCTTCCAACAGTAGTCATCCAGGCTCAGCTTGGGGTGAGAGAGGGGGTGAGAGACATAGACCAGGCCAGCTTGGGGAAGCGGGGGGTGGTACTCAGAAAGGTGGTCATGTGCAGGGGCAGAGAAGGACTGCGTTTAGAGTGGCAGCCCAGCCTCACCTTAGAATTGGAAAGCAGGGCAACGGAACAGAAGCCCGACAGCGGGCTGGGCCAGGGAGGGTGGGATGGGGTGACTCCTGGGCATGGGGTTGCCTAGGATTGCCCCCAACCTTTCAGGCCTTTAGCAGAAAGATTCCATGCCAGAGCCTACCAACTTCATGACTCAGGTGCTGAGTTGAGGGAAGACCATCCTGTCGGAGGGTCTGGATGCCATGCCTTCTCAGGCACCCCAGCACCTCACTCCAGCCACTGCCTCCCTACTGACTACCCAACTCAGCATGTTCAAACTTAAACTATCCCACCTTTAGAACACAGGCCCTATTTCACTGATTTTTATTCTTCCCTTTAAAGAACCTCTGAAGGAGTTGACCGTCCTCGCTCACCTCCATGTCTTTCCTCCTACCCTCTCTCAGATCATTCCAGGTTAACCTTGGGCTCCTTACCCTCAGAAACTGCTCCTATGGAGGTTAGCAGTGACCGCCAACTTGCGAATATCCAGGTCACTGCTCACATCTGCTCACCTTGATCTGTTGGCAGCACAGGACACAGTTGACCCCTGTCCCCTCCTCGCTGCCGGTTGTCCACTTGGTTTCCTGGGTGGCGTCTTTCTTGACCTCTTCCTTTGCTGGCAGCACTTTCTCATGTCTTGGGTGATTCTGCCTCATCTCCTCATCTCTAAACATTAGGGCCCTCAGGGCTCAGCACCTTCTTCTCAGTGTAATTTCACTTCCAGGGGAAATCTATCTACCATCTCTAGGCTCCAACTCACGTCTCCACTGGACTTCTCCCCAGAGCTTTGCTGAAGAACCATGTGACTCATCGGGCTCTTGGGACATTTGTTAAAGAAATTATTTTAAGAGTTTTAATTGTGTATTGTTCCACTTGAAGGAGTTTGTGTGTGTGTGTGTGTGTGTGTGTGTGTGTGTGTGTGTGTATA
>PVJC01031283.1:0-20680 GCA_004026665.1 Murina feae | reverse complement strand
GGGTCCTGGGTCCTGCGCTGTCCCGCCCTGCAGCCGCTCTGTGCACTCGGGAGGTCCCTCAGCCCGGCCTGTGCCCTCTCACAGTCTGGGACCCCTCGGGGGATGTCCACCTGCTGGCGTGCCTGACCAGCCTGGGTGAGGGGCTTTAAAGCTGCCCACAGCTCCCATTGACCCAACGTCCCAGCAAGGCTGGCTGGACACAGGTTTCTGTTCCTTTAAGCTGAGGTGGGCTGAGGTAACGAAACCTCCTCTGCTTCACCTCGCAGCAGTGCAGCGTCTATAATGAGACTTTGTTACTCTTAGTAAGGCAGGCCAGGCCTGTTCCCTTCAGCTCCCGAGGATTCTATGATTGTTACATTATTGAAACATGTTTCGGAGCCTGCCCGCCAAGGGCCGAAAACAGTATCGCTTTCGCTCCTGCTGCAACGGACGCTGCCTAAACGTTTACTCAGGTCCATGAGTGGCGGCCACCATGTTGGCTGGGCTAATTTGCATACAGCCGCTCTGATTGGCTGGTGGGCGTGGCTTACCCTGTCTCGGAGAAACGGTTAATTTTACTATTTCGCTTTTATTAGTTTACATAGTTTTGTGGGACCCAGTGATTCAGACTCTTAGATCTCTTGAGCTAGGTGCTCTAGGAATGTCCCCTGTGTGAGTTATTTGAGTTCTGTTGTAATTGGGTCTTGAATGTTGTTGTCCTGTTTGTGAATGAAATCTCCTCTCAGGCTGGCTGACTGTGAGGCTCACCCCCAACCACATCGTGGGAGCTCTAGTGGAGGTGCTGATAGAACGATAAAACACAACAAAATAGCCCTAGTCAGTTTCTCAGTGGTTAGAGCATTGGCCTGCAGAATGAAGGATCGCAGGTTCAATTCTGGTCAAGGGCATGTACCTCTCTTACAGGCTTGATCCCTGGCTCCAGTAGGGGCATGTGCGGGAGAAGTCTCTCTCTCACATGGATATTTCTCTCTCTGTCTCACCTTCCCTTCCATTCTCTCTCAAAAATCAATGGAAAAATATATCCTTGAGTGAGGATTAACAACAGCAAAAAACAGAACAAACAAAATAAAAACATACATAAGACCCCTACAATAACAACAAAAGGAACCACAAAAGAAGAAAGAATTAGGTAAGAGAAAAGAGAGCAAGAATGATAGAAAAAAACCAAGAAAAAATTATAAGGAGAAAAAAAAGGGGAAGAAAAAGGAATATGAAAGGGCAGAGATAAAATAAAATCAGAGTAAAGAATAGGGGAAGGATAATGGTATAAAAGAGAAAAGGAAGAAAAATATTTGAAAAGGAAAATAGAGGAGAGAGCAGGTAGACCAAAAAATAAGAAAAGGAAAAAAGATGAGAAAGTAGGAGGAAGGGGAAAAAATAGAGTAAGAAAAGGGAAGAGAAAAATCAGATATATGAAAGAGAAAATAGAAACTAAAATAATGACAAATAAAGCAGGAAGAAAGATTAAAAAAAAAAGGAAAAAAGAAAGTGACGTGGCATCATTCATCAGCAGAGATTACTGCCTCCTGGGAGCTCCTTTGGATTCTACTTTTTTGATGATTGACACTTACTGTGTTGTCTGCCAATTCTGAGCTTCCTGGGAAGTACTTGTGCTAACCACTGTCAGAAACTCTGATGTGGCTGCCAGTCAGCTCTGTGATGGGGGGAGGTCTCAGTATAGGAACAATTACCCCTGTCTGGGAGAAAGGTTCCTCCCCCACCCCCTCACACACACTTCTTGCTCTGATGTCAGACAATCCAGTTGCACCCTGTATGCTTCTAGATCCCCCTGAGCCATTGCCCTAGCGCTGGAACTCAGAGAGCGGACAGTGTAAGTTTGTGCACCTGCCCTTTAAGAGGCACTGCTGGGATTCAGGCAGCCTCTGTATCACCTAATTGCAATCCCTGCTGGTTTGTACAGCCCGAAGTTACGGGGACTTCTTTTCCCAGCTCTGGAACCCTGGGCTGGAGTCTGGTGTGGGGCTGGGATCCTTGCTCCTCACAGGAGGCCACTGCAGCTGAGATATCCCTCCCATTTGAAAAAAATGCCACATGTGGGTGTGGGACCAGCCCATTTTGGCCCACCACCCCTCCTGTCAGTGTGCTTTGTTCTTTCTCTAGTTGTGGACTTCCATTCAGTCAGCTTTCAGGTGGTTCTGAATGATGGTGGTTGTTTATTTTAGTTGTAATTTTGATGTGGGTGTAGGAAGTGACGAGTGCTGCCCTTTACCTATTCCACCATCTTGGTTCTTCCCCTATTGACTGCTCCCCTCCACCCCCAAATAGGAGTTACACTTTATTGTTTCTTTTCATATCCACCAATTTTCAAATTGAAAACTGGATATTGTAGGTTATATGCAGTGATATCTGGAATGTTTTATTACTCTAGAACTTGCTTTGTCTAAAGAATGTAGGTTTTCTTATTCTAGCAGGCAGTTAACTTGTCTTGACTCAAACTATAAACTGTCTCCCTCATAGTGTGCAGCAGCTAATGGCTTTGTTCAATTTATTTATTTATTTTTGCTTCTCGTTGCTACTTTTTCAGCCTAGTTCCTTAGAGATTTCCTCTGTGTCTGTGTAATAAGAGCGGTCACGCAAGAATTGGGCAGGGTTTATTCTCAGATTGTGGGGCTCATCCTCTTAGTGGTTCTGTTGCTTCTAGAGCTCCTACTCTAAGGTTCTAGTTACTCTATCATCTCCAAGTTTTGCCCTCTGACACCTGAAGCTAGTAAGACTTCTGCTTTCTGCTCCCTTTGCTGAGTGCATGCTGTATGCTTAGTCAAAGGTGAAGCAAAGTTGCAAATTTCACCAGGAGCGATACTATCTTTTTTTTCATCTTCTATAAAATAGGGATAACATCTAGGATTGATATGCAAATAAAGCACACAACAAATACCCAACTTTAAAAAATTAACTTTTCATTTCTATTTTCATGTTTTGTTGGTGATAGTAGTGGTGATGATAATTAGGATGCATTTAGGTCCATTAAATGGGGTGATAGGCAAAGGGAGGAAAAAAGCTGTTCAGTAGTTATTTGTGATAGGAAATACAACAAAGGGAAGTATTGGTAACAGCAGGAATTATCATAATTGGGAAGTATTAAATTGCTATTTTTTTATTACAAATGTTAGAACTTTCTGCCTCCAAGTATATAGGTGCAACAACTTATAATAGATGTAAATTGTAAAGAGAAAAACATCCTTATTTCTTTGCTTACTTTTCTAAATGGGAAAATAATTAAATATATTATGCTTCCAGTTTAACAATTAGTGCTGTTGTTTTTATAAGTGCTTCAGATCAGTGCCCACAAAATGACTATTAAAAAGCCTATTCTGATCTTTAGAAACTATAGTCAGATTTAGCTATTCATGACTACATAAGTTCCACATTGTATGTGGAACTGCTTTTAACTTTAAAGGCTATATAAGTATTTCATTGTATACTAGAGGCTCAGTGCTTGGATTCGTACACTGGTGGGGTCCCTTGGCATGGCCTGCGTCCTTGCAATCTGGGACCCCTTAGGGGATGTTGGACTGCCGGTTTCAGCCCAATTCCTGCAGGCCAGGCCAAGGGACCCCACCGGTGCATGAACCCGTATGCATATAAAATCTTTGGTTAATCTCTTTCCGCCCTCCTGGCTCCCCCCTTCCTTCTGAGATTCATCAGTCTCTTCCATATTTCCATGCCTGTGCATTGTCTGTCTGCGCCCTCGAGGTCAGTGCACATCATAGCTACCAGTCAAATGGTCACATAGGCTTTTATATATATAGATATGAACTTTTTATTGTAGTAAAATATATACAACAGTATTATAATTTTAACCATTTGTAAGTGTATGTAATTCAAATATATTCACAGTGTTGTGTAACTATCCATTATCTATACCCAAAACTTTTTTATCATCTCCAACATAAACTCTGTACTCATTAAAAAAATAACTCCCCGTTTTGTGCCTCTCACCCCCCAGCCTTTGGTAACCTCTGTTTTACTTTCTGACTACGAATATGAACATTCTAGGTGCCTGTTATAAGTGGAATCATACAATATTTGTCTTTTTGTGTCTGGTTTATTTCACTTAGCATAATGTTCAAGGTGCATCCATGTAGCATATATCAAAATACATATACCATGTAGCATTTTTTTAAAAATAAGCGATTACTGGGAAGCAAACCCAGGTCTGATTTTATATATATGGGTTTCAGAGAGGAAGAGAGGGAGAGAGAGGTAGAAATATCAATGATGAGGGAGTATCATTGGTCAGCTGCCCTCTGCACGCCGCACACTGGGGATCAAGTCCACAACCCAGGCATGTGCCCTTGACTGGAATCGAACCTGGGACCCTTCAGTCCACAGGTCGACGTTCTATCCACTGAGCCAAACCAGCTAGAGCAAGGTGCATATTTTTTATGGATGAATAATACCCATGTATATGTGTGTGTGTGTGTGTGTGTGTGTGTATACTATAGTAATTTGAAAAGATTACTTAGCCTTTTTTTGGGTAAAATATGATACCAAGTTACAGATTTTAGTGATATCCTTCTTATGAAAAGCTTTGAAACAAAGAGTAAATAAGATTAGAGGACTGTTCTAGGGGACATTTGAATTTTCAGTATTAAATGTAGATTCCATGTAAATCTTAAACTGAAAACAAATCAAGCAGTTGTTATGAAATTGATATATATTCTTCTAGATGTTTCTCCTTAACCA
Source organism: Murina feae (assembly GCA_004026665.1). NCBI lineage: Eukaryota > Metazoa > Chordata > Mammalia > Chiroptera > Vespertilionidae > Murina > Murina feae. The sequence goes on along the minus strand of PVJC01031283.1, from coordinate 15,973 downwards.
GAAATCTTCTCTTTTGGTTTTTCTCAGTAATATATTCTTAATAATATTTTCAGCCTGTTCATTTGTGTTATACTTTATTAGCTATGCACTTGGTGGTTTTTTCTCTAATCTTCTTTTGATATCTGTTTGCAGATAGGAGAAAGAATTCGAGTCATCTTGGACATGGAAGATAAGACTTTAGCCTTTGAACGTGGATATGAGTTCCTGGGAGTTGCCTTTAGAGGACTTCCAAAGGCCTGCTTGTATCCAGCAGTTTCTGCTGTGTATGGCAACACAGAAGTGACTTTGGTTTACCTTGGAAAACCTTTGGATGGATGACAGTGGCTTTCTTGGGATGAAAGACAGAGTAGAGGAGATATCTGCTTGTGGAAAGTAAAATCATGAAGTGACAGTGTCATACATGCATGTCCAAGAAACATCCTGAAAAACACATGAAATTGTTACTGTAGAAGCAACTCTACAGCAAAGATAATCTTAGTGTTTCCTCTTTCTACTGGGCCAGAAAAATCCTCAGGGTTGCAGTTGGTTGAGTGGGCAGTTGACATATGCATGTTGCAACAGAATTTGTCTGTAAGCTAGCAATGTGTTATTTCCAACTTTTAAGGTGAGATCTTAGAGATGCTGTAAAAGGGATAAGAAGGAAATAGCAAGGTTTTGAAGTAGTGTGCTTTTGAAGAAAGACTGGTACTGTTTTACAACTGCCTGTTTTCTTTTTCCAGATCGTTTTCCCCAGCCAGCTTGACTATTACAAAAGTATGAAACTGGTTGGGTTTTATTTAATATTTTTAATATATTGAGAAGCATGGTCTGCTCGGACTGCACTTCTCTAACAGTGAGATGTAAAATTGTGCAGCTATTTTAAAAGTTGTATATACAATATGTGTGTAAAAAAAAACAGGACGAAGGGGTTGCTTTGTTCTAGTTCAATTTCTTAAAAACCACTACATGGTACAAAATTAAAGTAACATTTAGGAACAATTAGGTAACTACAAAGAAGAGGATTTTATGAGGTGTGTTGTATTGGCTCATTTTGTGTTAGATTTGGTTTACAGCTTCCATAGCTATTATAGTCTTATTTTAATGATCAAAATTATTATAAAAATCTTTTAATATAGTGGGTAAAGATTGAGAGAAGGCAAATTTCTTTCTAATCATACATGTAATAATAATGTTCACCTTACAGTATCTGGGTTTGGGGTTTTTTTTGTTTGTTTTTTTGTTTTTTTTTGGCCTTCTGAGAAAGGGTCTCATAAAAACACAGAATATTGCTATTTGCTCTTATAGGCCTCAAATATGAAAGCCGTTAGTCACAGACCTTAGGAAAAGAATTGATTAATGGTCCTTTTATTTTGTAACTTTGTACTGCTGTAGATACTATAATTTTTTAAAAATTTCATATTGTTTACAACATGCAACAATCTAAGCCTCAAACTCTTCATTGGGTTATCAAGAAAATGTTTACTCACCCACCTGGAACAGTGCCAACCTGAACCCAGGTTAAGAATGTTCTTAATCTTATTACAGATAATTGCCCCCATGGGACTTGAAATAAAACACCTTATGCTGAAAACTTCAGGTTGGCAATATTTTGAAGGTTTCATTGTAGAAGAGCTTAACATTAATTCCTATTCAGAATTTTTGACAAATAACTGATTTCACTAATACTCTTTCGAATTAATAATCTAACATATGATTTGAGATTTTCTTTTGTTAGAAGAGAAACAAGCATCTTTCTGTATGAAAGTATATATTGTATGGTTTCAGATAAATCTTTCTGATAAGAATTGACTAAGGCAAGTGGAATCTGTACTTTTTTAGGTTATGGTTGTATGTATATTTTGTCTTAAGTCTAATAAAATTAGGGACAGCAAGCAGCTGGCTGTGGGTCTTGAGTTGCTGCTTGAGAGTTAAGGTTATCAATATCCTATGAAGCTGAGAATTTCAGTCATGAGCAAAGATTTATTTTTGTCACGTTGACAGACTTACAAATATTTGTTGTGTGTTTGGTATGTTACTTAAAGATAACATCTGTTAAAGATTCTTTTCCATATCCATGTCAAGAAGAAACCTGGAAACCATATTCAATAGTACAGAGCAAAATTATTTTACATATATTAAAGAGTATAGCTGCTACAGAAAATTGCTTTTTCTTGCTATGGAATGACTCAATTTGGTAAAGTTTAAAATTGAATTAAAGAAGAGAACTGATCAGGTTGAAAATTGAACTAGTTAGAAAATTAAAAAGTCTTTTAAGCACTTGTTTCTTTTTCAGATTGTGATACAGCCAATTCCAAGAGCTTTTGCTGAAAGTTTTGTTTATAACTTCTGTTTTGTCTTACTAGTAAACATTTATTTTGTAACAAAGTTTTGAAGGTGCTGAATGGAAAACAGAAACACATGGGTATTGCATATCAAACCTAGAATCAAGTAATTGCCTAAATATTTAACAACAAGCTATTCTTTTTTAAAAATATATTTTATTGATTTTTTACAGAGAGGAAGGGAGAGGGATAGAGAGTTAGAAACATCAATCAGCTGTGCCTCTTGCACACCCCCTACTGGGGATGTGCCCGAAACCAAGGTACATGCCCTTGACCAGAATTGAACCTGGGACCTTTCAGTCCGCAAGCCGATGCTCTATCCACTGAGCCAAACCAGTTAAGGCCAGGCTATTCTTATCTCAAAGATTTAAATGCACTAATATCTCATTTGCAAATTTTATAAAATGTAGATTCATATTTAGCACAAGCATTGGGGGAATGAAGAGCCTTCATTTATAACCTGATAAATGAATTTGTTACTGGAGACCAATAGTAGCTGTACAGAATAGTAAAACAAACTACTACAGTGTTCAAGGAAATGGAATCTCTTTTTCATTGGTGCTGAGCAGTTAAGTAGAAGTCAGTTGCATTGAAGATTGAGTATGAATCATCTAAACCAGGTGTCTCAACCTTAGCTGTATTTTGGAATCGTGTGTTTTGAAAAATTAGATACTTGGGTCTCATACCCTAACATTTTGATGTTGGTCTGGGATATGACATTACCATGAGGATAAAAAGAATTCTGTATGATTTATCAAAGGGCTTGTATGATGGATAAGAGGTGCTATTGAAAGGCAAAGGATTAGTTGTATTTCAACTGAAACTGTGAGCAGGAAAAATGTGTAACTGAATTTGCTTTGTTGACTTGGGAAACGAGCATTCTCCAGCTCTTAACTTTAGTGAAGCATGCAGATGTGTAAGCAGACATTACTATTACTCTCATTCATATTATGGTATTCTGTCTTACTTGAGATAGGCATTTTCATTATCTGCTTTTACATAGGAAAGAAGAAATATTAAGACTTAAAGTCTGTAATGGTGAATGGCTCATAATTAAAACATTTCATACAAAGAAATCTGTGGTTAGTATATATCATTTCATAGTTGCCATTTTTTTCATCATCTGATTTTTGAATGTTAAGCCATTTATTTCATCTCCATTTTATTCATGTAAGTTTAGGTTTAGACTTGAGAAAGCACCTAATGCAAGTAGGTTTTGCCCAGTTGAATATTTAAAAGTCATGGCTCAATAATTGGCATCTTCTGCAATTCAGATATGGTTTTACCTGGGAAAGAGTTTAGAAAATAACAGAGCTCTGAACCATATAGTAGGTATTATAATTAACTTTTAAATTAAGTACCCAAATTTCTGTTGATATAGACAGCAATATTAATATTTTTTGATCATTTTAAAATATGAACAGTTTGAAGAGATAGACACTTGAGGAGTTTTAAATTAGCATTGAGAAGATTGCACTCCAGAAATCAAGGCCACCACATTCAGGACCGCTTTGAAGCCTTTGAAGGACCAATCCATACCCAACCCAAGTGCTATCCTCACAGAGCATTCCTCAGTTGCTATAGCTGAATGTAATCTCTTCTTCCTTGAAATTCCCCTATTTTTATATTGTATCTATACTTAACTCATGCTATATTACTTTATACCTCGTATAAGTTTATTTTTATTTATTGATTATTTGTTGGTGTCTTATCTCCTCTGAACATCTTAGGACAGGATCACTGATGGACTCTTCTTTATGTCCCCATCATCTCAGCCCATCAGGCAGGTGCTTGAATATTTGCTGAAGGAACATACAAACAACTATGTAGGCAGACGAAATTCCTCTGAAATTACAGTCTATGGTAACAAAAGATAGATGAGAAAGAAATTCTGTGTCCTGTCCAAGTGAAGCACAAAGGAAAATGATGCAACTCTGAGGCTAATAAGGAAGAAATAATGACTGTGAACATTTTAGCCATTTCCCTTTATTCTTAAATATTGGCAAACTCTGATTTTTAGTTCTTGGTGTAGATTTAATATTTGTTTAGAATAAAAATTCTGTATTTTAATTTTTGAAATTCTGTTATTTTGCTTTGGTTTCATAATAAAAAGTTTTAAAAAATAATTTAACCACCTGTGATTGCTTACATTTAAAACAAAGAACTTGTTTATACATTAGAAAGAAAGATGGAAATCTTAATAATCAAACCTAATTGAATTTACCTACAAATCCATGGAATCTACATTTCCCATGTTTAGAGTGGAACGCACATAGGGAGTAGTAATTCACTAGGATCCTGTCCACCCCCAGCTAACAGTTGTTTGACAATGTGGTAGTTTGCCAAGAGTAATAAGAGACTGACATTGCTGACCAAATGGCTCCTGTGATCCAAAACCTTATGAGAGAATCAGTTGATCATGTTGCTAAAAGTTGCTTGATGTATTAATATGCCAAAATGTATGCAAAGGGTTTTAATTTTCTACAAGAAAAGTGTAAAATTTCTGTATCTTTGTTCAGGGACAGCTTTATCAGTCTGTTGTCCTCATTTCTTTTTTGGATCCTCCCCCGAACCGTTTGCTTTTTATTTAATGAATTCATTAAAATATTGTTGAGAGCAATGCGTTCTCTACTTTTTATAGTTTGTTAATAGAAACAGTCTCAGGATTCAGGATTTTTATTCAGCTTGTATGTTGGATTTCATAATGAGTGACTCAAGAAATAATAATTTAGGGAGTTTTCTTTAGATCATCCTGTTGATGGTCCTCACTTTCTATTTCTTTTTAAACAAGAAAACACTTAAGAAAAAAGAGAAATCCTGCCTAACCTATGGTATGATACTTAGTAAGTTATATTGTATTTCTGCTCCCTCCCTTCCCTTACAAATAAAGTGGGGAATGACATTGAGTAATGATGATTTGAGGTTCCATCTCCCTTGAGAAAGGTTTTCTGAAATAATATTCTTAAATGCTTATTTCCACCTAGCTGATGTGGTATGGTGTTTTTTTATTTTTTATTCTTTTTTTTTTTTTCAGAGAGGAAGGGAGAGGGAGAGAGTAACATCAATGATGAAAGAGAATCATTGATTGGCTGCATCCTGCATGCTGCCTACTGGGAATTGAGCCCACAACCCAGGTACATGCCCTTGACCAGAACTGAACTTGGGACTTTTCAGTCTGCAGGTTGATGCTGTATCCACTGAGCAAAACCGGCTAGGGCTGTGGCTCAGTGGTTGTGCATCAATCTATGAATCAGGAAGTCATGGTTTGATTCCTGGTCAGGGTACATGCCTAGGTTGACTCGATCCCCAGTATGGTAGGGATGCAGGAGGCAGCTGATCAATAATTGTCATTGCCCTGACCAGTTTGGCTCAGTGGATAGAATGTTGGCCTGCAGACTCAAGGGTCCCAGATTCGATTCCAGTCAAGGGCATGTACCTTGGTTGCGGGCTCACCCCCTGTGGGGAGTGACCTGGAGGCAGCTGATAGATGTTTCTTTCTCATCGATGTTTCTAACCCTCACCCTTCCTCTCTGAAAAAAATCAATAAAATATATTAAAAAAAATAATTGTCATCATTGATGTTTCTCCTCCCTTTATATATATAAATGCTGATTTCCAAAGTTAGATTAGAGACCTATTATAATGAGAGTAGGCCCAATATTTTTGTTTATTTTAATGTAACTAACTTGTCATATTCCCCAACCAATGTTTTAAAGGTCTTTTATTCATCTGTGCCCCTTTATTGATGGAGGAAAGAATATCTGAAGAAAAGAATGCTTAAGGTTCGAATGAGAGAAGTCAATGAGTTCTCTCCCTGCTTCACCAAGCCAAAGAGAAATACAATTAATGACCAAATTTCCCAGGGCAGTGAAGAGCATGGATGGATGGCTACTTGCTGAAAGGCACACTGTGAAGGGGTACTGGCTGCATTTAGTTTTGGGGAGCAGCCAAATGCATCCACTTTTCCAAGCACAATCTATGGGAATAGTGAATTTAAGCACCTATGGATGGAGCCACATGGAATGAATAGTGACTCCCTATACCACTCTGGATTTTAGGTGGCCATAGCTGAGCCATAGCTTCTGAAATTGTGAGGATCTCCCTACCCACCCAGCTGCTAGTCACGCACTTAGTAGGTTAGAAGAATGAAAGAGCAGAGAAGGTAATTCATAATTCACTAAATATTTTTAAGCATCTATATGTACCAGGATTTTGCCAAGTCTTAGGGATATAGGGATGACAAAAACCCAAAATGGTCTATTCTAAAGTTGTTCACAAGCTAGTGAGAGAGCAAATGTGGAAATAGACTACCATGAAACGGTGGAATAGTTGCTTTAATGGAGTTATGTATGAGGTCAAGTGGGCATAAAGAGAGGGAGTATTTAGCTTAATCTGGAGTGATACTTAATCTTGAACCTTAGAAGAGAGGAGTTAGGTTAGATCCACCATTTTAGGCAGATGGAATAGCAGGAACACTGATAGGGAGGCATAAGTACATTCAGTGTATTTGGAAATGGTGCATCCTGGAAGAGTGATGGGAGAGGATAAGGAACAGGAGGATTGGGACCAGATTAAATTGTCATGCTAAGGAGTTCGGGTTTCATCCTGTTTTTCATGGGGAAGCCAATGGTTTTTATTTATTTAAAAATATTTTTATTGATTTCAGAGAGGAAGGGAGGAGAGAGATAGAAACATCAATGATGAGAGAGAATCATTGATTGGCTGCCTCTGGCACATCCCCTACTGGGGATTGAGCCCACACACCTGTCATGTGCCCTTGACCGCCCTTGACAGAATACTTAGAACCTGGGACCCTTCAGTCCACAGGCTGTTGCTCTATCCTCTGAGCCAAACCAGCTAGGGCGAAGCAAAAGGTTTTTAGTGGGGGCATGGCATGATCACTGGAATTTTTCAATTATTACTACAGCTGTACATGGCAGTAATAGAAAGATGGAGGATGAGTCAAGAGGTCTAGGCAGAAAATGATAATGACCTGAACTAAGGTGACCATAAGGATGTAGAGGAAGGATGTATTTAAGAGATATTCAGGAAGATAGATAGACGGGATTTGTATGTAGAAGATGAGGCACTTTTTATGTGTATGTGTGGACATTTGGGAGAATAACAGTACACTTTATTAATATAGGGAACTGAGAAGCAGGAATGTATTGAAGTAGGAGGTCATGAGTTCATGAGTTCAGTTTTGTCCATGTTGAACCTGAGGTAGAAATACTCAAATGTGTTGGAACTAAGTCAGGGGTTAAGGAAGGATTTAGCCAACAGGCCACTAAACTGCGAGTGACAGCTGCTGATGTGTTCTTTTTTTTTTTTTTAATATATTTTATTGAGTTTTTTACAGAGAGGAGAGTTAGAAACATCGATGGGAGAGAAACATCGATCAGCTGCCTCCTGCACACCTCCTACTGGGGATGTGCCCGCAACCAAGGTACATGCCCTTGACCAGAATCGAACCTGGCACCCTTCAGTCCGCAGGCTGACGCTCTATCCACTGAGCCAAACCAGTCAGGGCTGCTGATGTGTTCTTTTCTCACTTGTTCTACCTTTTCCACTAGACTCCATAGCTCAGGGGGCAGACAGGGGGTATGCCTGGAGTACATTGAACGAACTGCCCCTCTACATGGTGACTTGAGTTTTTGTTTTCGTTCTCATGCCCTACACCTCTGAGTAACAATCCTAACACTTCAAATATTTCAAGTGCCTCTTTTAAAATTTTGGGGGGCAGCTCAGTAATTTTGTAGCATTTTGGTTCTAAGACAAGAACAGAAGAGTAGTAGTTCAGGAGTCACAGGCTCTAAATCCTAAAGGTGTTGCTAGCGTGACATGATTCTTGAGCAGATTTCTTCCTTTCTAGGGCTCTTTACCTACTTAAAAGAGGGGGTTGACCCAGCTCAATGGTTCTCATTTTGGGATGCCCATTAGAGTCATCTGAGAAGTTTTAATTTTTAAAAACAGCTTAATTGAGATATAATTGACATACAATAAGCTACACATATTTAAAGTGTACAATTTTATAAGGTTTTTAAAAAATAGATTTTTATTGATTTCAGAGAGGAAAGGAGATGGGAGAGATAGAAACATCAATGATGAGAGACTCATTGATCAGCTGCCTCCCTCATGCCCCGCACTGGGGACCAAGCCCACAACCCAGGCATGTACCCCCAATCTGAATTGAACCTGGGACCCTTCAGTCAACAGGCTAACGTTCTACCCACAGAGCCAAACTGGCTAGAGCAATTTGATAAGTTTTGATATACATCTATATCCATCACAATCAAGACGGATTTTTTTAAAAATTTTTTCAAGACGGATTTTAAAAGATAAGACGCCCAGGCAAATTCGATGGGATAGGGGAATGGATTCAGGCATCAGTACATCTTGGTATGTATATTTTAAATTCCCAGATAATTCTCCCCTGAACTAGGAGATCATCATTCAGAACTGACTTTTAAGGAGCCCGAGAGAGGAAGCAAATTCTCTGTTTTATGACCAGGAGGAAGAAACCTCTAGTCCTAGACCAAGAGCAAGTCAAAGTCAGAGCTAGAACCTATAACATGTCATCTCTCCCATTAGGTGAGCTAAATTTCTGCAGTCATTTAAAAGAGGGAAGTGTCCTTATCAGGATTTGGTGTACTTAGTAGTGTCCTTAGGCGTGGATTTGATATCCTTCCTGAATCAGGAAGGCAATGAAATCTGAATGCAAAGCCAAAGCTGAGAAGCTGCATTTGTGGTTTCCACACTTTAAAATCAAACCTTTTACCTCTTTGGGGGGTGGGGGTGGGGGAAGACAACATAATTATTGAAAATTGCTGCAGGACAGAAAATGTGATGTTATGGGTTGAATTCTATCCCCATCCCCAAATTCACATGTTGAAGTTCTAACCCCCAGTCCCTCAGAATGTATCCTTTTTTTTTTTTTTTTGTCAATCCTTACCCAAGTATATTTTTCCATTGATTTTTACAGAGAGTGGGAGAGAGGGGAAGAGAGAAAGATAGAAACCTATGTGAGAGAGACACATTGATTGATTGCTTCCCACAGGCGACTGGACCAGGACCAGGGATCGAACCGGCTGCAATCCAGGTATGTGACCTTGACTGGGAATGGAACCCAAGACCCTCCAGTATGCAGGCCAATGCTCTAACCAGTAAGAAACACCAGTCAGGGCGAAATATGTACATTTTGTAGAAATAGGGTCATCACAGATTAATTAATCGAGGTCATACTGGAGTAGGTTGGGCCTGTAATCCAGTTGATTAGTGTCCTTATAGAAAGTGTGTATTTGAACACAGGAGGAGGCCACATGAAGATGAAGGCAGAGATCAGATGCTGCAGCAGAAGCCAAGGGATGCCAAAGAGCGCCAGCAAACCACCAGATGCTAGGAAAGGGGCATGGGACTGATGGTTCCCTCATCGCTCCCAGAAGGACACAACTCTTCTGGCCTCCAGAAGAGTGAGACGATAAAGTATTGTTGCTTAAGCCATCCAGTATATAGTATCTTGCTATAGCAGTCTTAGGAAACTAACACACCTGGTAAGTTTTCTCTCTACAGATTCTTCTCTTTCTCTGAAGGTAACTTCAATACTGTGTTTTGTTAACTGGAGCAAGAGGTAAGCCAGGAACTATTTCAAGGTGTTAGAGATTTGTTGGAAGTTCTTTTGTCAGGCTGTATTTTAACCCAGTGTTTGTAAAGTATATAGTAGTAGTATCGTGGATAAGGGCATGGATTGTTTAGTCAAAACTGCCTAGATTCAAACCCCTGTTCTTCCACTTATTAACTCTGTAACTTTGGGAAAGTGATTTCTCTGTGCTTCAGTTCTTACCTGTAAAATGGGCGCATAGTGCTATCTTCTTTAAAGGATGTGGTGAAGATGAAATGAAAGGCACATTGAGCTTCTTAGAACAGTACCAGGAACATGGAAAACACATTTCTCATTATTATTACTGAACTGTTCTACCACATGTATCTGTCATTAGGAACCAACCGTGAAAGGAAATCATTGTGTGTGTGTGCATGCTCATGCTCTTCTGTATGTCTGAAATACAATTTAACTCATTTGATCCTAAAATTAAGAATAGGAAACATTTTTTAAAAATATTCAAAACAGCCTTGACCAGTGTGGCTCAGTTGGAGCATTGTCCCATGTACCAAAGGGTCCCTGGTTCAATTCCCGGTCAGGATGCATACAGGAGGCAACCATCAATGTTTTTGTCTCACACTGATGTTTCTCTCCCTCTTTAGAATCTTTGAAAAACATGTCCTTAGTGAGGATTAAAGGGGGGGGGGAATTGAAACAACAGAAACTTGGGGTAGTTTAAGCGAAAGGCGTTGATTATGGAAGTACAGGGGTATCTCACAGAGGTCAATGGAAAGAATGCAGTGGAACTGTGCCTGAGATGTCTCTTTATTCTCCCCCTAAGCATTCCCTTCAACATAGTCCCATTGTAGGCTACCTATGCCTCTTCTTCTTTCAAGAGGTCAACCCAGGATGAGATTGGACTCTGAGTCCCAATACCAAATTTCAAAGATCGGGACTCCACTTCTCACTAATGGTCCTATCAGCTGTGGTCATGTCATGAGATGGGAGTGGGTTCACGTGGTACCTATGATGTCACCAGGGTTCCAGTCTGTGATGTTGGATGAGGGGTGGGATGGAGGGAGGCAGTCACAGGGAAGAGGGGCAGGATACTGCACAAAGACACTAACAAATGTGCTTTTATTTCAAAGTGTAGCCATATAAAGAGCAGTAGTACTTTTAGGGAATCTGAGAGAAGAAAAGACAAAGAGGCTCAAAGGTATGAGGAGAAAACGATATAGAGGGGAGAACAGGGCAACCCCATAGAGCAGAAGTGGGGAACCTTTTTCTGCCAAGGGCCATTTGGATATTTATAACATCACTAGTGGCCCAGTGCATGAAATTCGTGCACATTAAAAGGAGATTGAGTAGAGGAAATATTTTAATATTGCTATTTGCCCTTTCTCTATAATAGAAGTGTCAGAGATTAAAGAAAATTAGTAAAACGTATATGAAAATCTTCCTCCTGTCAGAATCTGGGGTGCACCGTGGAACCCAGAGTCAAGTCTTCAATCATCCACGTGCACCTCAAAATCGCTTGAGACCGAAACCTGGCTGGCCCCCCTTCATTGGGCTAGATCCAGACCCAGCCAGTCCCACCCTATCAAGCCCTGCCAGGTGGGAGGTGCAGCCTCAGGTCCTCTGGGTGCCAGGGTGGGGGGCATGGCCTGAGGTTCCCCCCATCAAGCCCCACTGGGCAGAGGGAGAGCCTGTGATCCCCCAGCGTGGCGCCGGGTCAGGGGGCACAGCCTGAGGTCCCTTGGTCTGGCGCTGGGGTAGGGAGCATGGCCTGAGGTCCCCTGGCCCAGCACCAGGGTGGGGGGCATACCTTGAGGGCCCCTGTCAAGTCCTGCTGGGTGGGGGGTACAGCCTCAGGTTCCCTGGCCCGGCACCAGGGAAGGGGGTGCAGCCTGAGTTCCTCTGGCCTGGTGCCAGGGTGAGGGGAACAGCCTGAGGTCCCCCAGTCCAGCACTGGGGCAGGGGGTGCAACTTGACGTCTCCTGTCAAGTTCTACTGGGCAGGGGGCACAGCCTCAGGTCCCCCGGCCTGGCACCAGGGTGGGGACATGGCCTCAGGTCCCCTGGCCCAGTGCCAAGGTTGGGGTGTGGCCTGAGGTCCCCAGGCTGGCACCAGGGCAAGGGGCATGGCCCAAGGTCCCCCTCAAGCCCTGTGGATGGAAGGCACAGCCTGAGGTCCCCTGTCAACCCCCATGCAAGGGTGGGGGGGTCGTGCAGTCTCAGGTCCCTGCTGATTGCTCCTTAAGGCTTGTCATGGAAACTTAGCCTCAGCTGTGGGTGCAAATTGGCTGGAGTGACGGTCAATTTGCATATTCCCTCTTTATTATATAGGATTCGCAGGCCTTACAAAATTATCAACTAAAAAACTAGCCTGCTATATTTGGTCAGACATTTAAAAAATTCACCTCCAATGCCTTGGCAGGGCCAAACCAAATGATTTCGTGGGCCTTATACTGCTGTGGGCCAGATGTTCCCCATCCCTGTCATAGAGGACAGCACCCTGAGGGAGAGGACCCATGTTTCAATGCCAGACTCTGTTCTCCGAGGCAACAGAGACTACTGGGAGTGGGGGGGGGGGGAGAGGGTGTTGCTAAATTGAAGGCAAGAATAAGAATCTCTGGTTTTTCAGATTAAAAAAAAAATTAAAGATGCTTCTTGCCTCAAGCTTCTGGTCCCTGCTTTTAAGAGAGAGACTGAAGGGTGGTGAGGTTTGAAATTCAAAGGAAAGCCAGCTCAATGGTCTGCTTTTTGTTCGGCTGATCTTGAATCATTGACAACCAGCTGCTCTCTCACTGCTCATTTTGAGCATTAAAAAAAAGGGTATTTGGCACTGGCTAGTGTAGGTCAGTGGTCAGAGCACCAAAGGGTCACAAGTTCGATTCCCAGTCAAGGGCATGTACTTTCTTTGCCAATTCCATCCCGGGCCCCTGTCAGGGCAGCAGGAGACAGACAATCAACGTATCTCTCTCACATCGATGTTTTTCTCTCTCTCCCTTCCTCTCTCTCTAAAATTAACAAATTAAAAAAAATTCCTTTTCTGGAGACCCCAGAGTTTAATTTTGATTGCTTTTGGGGTATGTAATCTGAGGGTTACAGCCAGAGGGTTACAGTTTGGTGATGAAGTGAACTGAGGAAATATTTTAGGGAAATGACCGTGTCTCAGCTCAGGTTGCTTAACAAAATACCATAAATCAGAAGCTTATAAACAACAGAAATTTATTTCTCACAGTTCTGGGGGCTGGAAACCCAAGGTCAGGGTGCCAGCATGGTCAGTTTCTGGTGATAAACCTCTTGCAGATTGCAGACTTCAGACTTCTCATTGCATCCTTACATCTCTGAGAGCAAAGCAAGCAAGCAAGCTCTCAGGACTCTTAAGGGCACTAACCCCACTCATGAGAGCTCCACCCGTTTGACTTTATCTACTTCTCATTACCTCCCAAAAGTTCGCCTCCTAATCCGGGCTTTGTAAATACAAATTTTGTGTGGACACATTCAGTCCATGACGGGTAGCAAAGAAATTTAAAGTTCAAATTTTCTACTGGTTTAACCAAATAAAATGTTCCTGCTTCTCAAAGACTGAAACTTGGAGCTACAGGGTTTTAGATGGAAAAGAAACTCCTGTAGGAAGATGGAGCCAGTCATCTGCCCACAGGGGCTTAGGAAGACCTATCGTCCCCTCAGCAGCGCCCCCCTCTCCCTGCCTAAGCCTTTATGTGTCTCCTGATTTCATGACCTGTTGTGGTCTGCCACCCTCACACCCAAGTCCCTGTCTTGAGAATCCCCATGAAGAATTAAAAGATCTTCCCTGCAGGAGTCCCTCCCATGAGGAAGCACAGGATGTGGTCAAGTACAAGGTAATTACAAGGGCTTGTTCTCTGTGCATCTCCCTTTCAGAGCCTGATCAGAGGTGGCTAGTGGAAAATTATGATTGAGGTTTTCTTATCTCTTTTTACATTAGAATCATGATTATCAGCAAGAATCTAATCTAATAAAAGAGTAATATGCTAATTGCATCACCTCATTACATCCTAAGCCACACCCACCAGCCAATCAGATCGGCTATATGCAAATTAACCCAACCAAGATGGCGGCCAGCAGCCACAGAGCTAGAGCAAACAGGAAGCTTCCTTGCCCTGGTGATGGAGGAAGCTGCCTGCCTAAGCTGGCTGTGGCCTCCACTCAAGGCAACAAAGTTTTAATTATAGAAGATAAACCCCAGATACTTGCTTCCAGCCAGCCTTGCTGGGAGCTTGAGTTGCTGAGAGCTGTGGCCAGCCTGCAAACAACCATCAGCCCCTCACCTAGATTGGCCACAACCTCATGGGGTGAGGGTTCCTGCTGGGGGGGCTTGGCCAGCCTGCAAACGACCCTCAGTCCCTCACCCAGGCTGGCCAGGCACCCCAGCAGGGACTGCTACCCTGAAGGGGTGTGGCCAGTCTGAAAACAGCCCTCAGCCCCTCACACAGGCTGGCCAGGCACCCCAGCAGGACCCCCCCTCCCAATCCAGGACACCCTCACCCTAATCCAGGACACCCTTCAGGGCAAACCAGCCAACCCCCACCCATGCACCAGGCCTCTATCCTCCTATGTAATAAAAGAATAATATGCAAATTGACCCTAACAGCAGAACGACTGGGAATGACTAGTCACTATGACACACACTGACCACCAGGGGGCAGATGCTCAATGCAGGAGCTGCCCCTGGTGGTCAGTGTGCTTCTACAGGGGGAGCTCTGTTCAGCCACAAGCCAGGCTGACAGCTGCCAGCACAGTGGTGGTGGCAGGAGCCTCTCCCGCCTCCTCAGCAGTGCTAAGGATGTCCAACTGCAGCTTAGGCCTGCTCCCCGCTGGCAAGTGGTCATTCCTTGAGGGCTCATGGGCTGCCAGAGGGATGTCTGACTGCCAGCTTAGGCCTGATCACCGGGGAGCGGGCCTAAGCCAGCAGGTAGACATCCTCTGAGGATTCCCAGACTGCAAGAAGGCACAGGCCAGGCTGAGGGACCCCCCCTCCCGAGTGCACAAATTTTTGTGCACTGGGTCTCTAGTCTATATATAAAAGGCAAATGTGCAAAGTGTCCCCTCAGGAGTTTGACTGGGAGATCGGGAGTTCTATCATTTGCTATAATGTGTGCTGACCACTAAGGGGCGGCACAGAACAAAAGAAGGCCCTGTCTGGCAGCCGGAAGGCCCTGATTGGCTTTGATTGCTGGCCAGGCCTAGGGACCCTATCCATGCACTAATTCTGTGAACTGGGCCTCTATTAAGAGCCTCTGGTCTAGAGAATCAATATAGAGCACTCACTTCTTCCATTGTTCACTCATCTCTTTATCTACTAAGTATGGCATAGCATGCACAGTGTGGTGCTAGGACTAGGTCCTTGTACTCGGTCTTCATAGATGTTGTGTTTAGTATTTCTGAGCACCTATTGCATGCATTACCTTCATTACTCATTTGTTTATTACAACTCTGGATGGTACATGTTCTGCCGGAGGGTAAGCTGAGACTCACAGAGGATAAGTTACTTGCTATAGTCACACAGCTTTATGTTTCAGAGACTGGATTTGAGCTCAGATCTCTGACTCAAAAGCTTGGTCACTTTCCACTCAAGAGGGAGGCAGACATGTCAATGATAGGTATTCTATAACAAGGTAAGACCTCTTGAAGAGGCAGACAAGAGTGATGGTGGGGTGTCTGACCTGCCTGGAGAGCAGTGGGGATACTGACAGCTGTATCAGGACTAGGGAGACAATGGGAACAATACGTGTCCCTGCCTTCAAGCCACATTCAAGTCTGGGCCAGCTCCTCTCTGCTTCCCTTCTAACCTCTGTGAACTGTTCCTTCTTAGACTGTCTATTTCTTATGACCAGCAATAACTACACAACCTGGACCTATGTCTGGATTGACAGACAAAATACAGGATACCCAATGAAGTGTGATTTTCAGATAAACAATTTTTTTAGTATAAATATGCCCCAATGTTTCCTGAAATATATTTTTACTAAAGAATTATAGTTTGTTCTAGCCGGTTTGACTAAGTGGAT
>PVJC01031282.1:0-20684 GCA_004026665.1 Murina feae | reverse complement strand
CAGCTGCATCTGAGGCTCGGAGCAGTCCTCCTGTGTGTGTCTACCTGCTGGGGGCCTGCCCCCAGGCACACCGTGGAGGCTTGGAGCAGGCACCCCCTCTATGTTGATCTCTCAAACTCTTGCCCTCCCCTGCATGTTGTTCTCTTTTTTGAGCTGTGACCAGGGCTGGGTGCTGCCTGCCTCCCAAGCTTGCCTACTGTCCATCTTCCTCCAGCCACCAGAAAGCAGGGAAAACCCTGCCTCGTTGTCAGGCCAGCCTTTTCCTGCTCCCTGATCCTCGGAAGGGACCTGGGAAGCCACCAAGCAGGCCGCCAACTCTTTCCCACTCACCCGTCCCCTGCAGCCTTCCTTTCCCACTTCCCGGTGCCGCCAAGGGGTCTGGGAGCTGCCAAGCAGGATCCCGGCCCCCGCAAAGGGCCTGGAAGCCCACCAAGCAGGCCACTGACCCCCTGCTGCCTCTTTCCCACTCCCCGATGCCCCTCCAAGGGCCTAGACAGCTGCAAAGCAGGCCACCGACCCCCTGCCACCTCTTACCCACTCCCCGATGCCCTGCAAAGGGTCTGGAAAGCCCACCAAGCAGGCTGCCAACCCCTTGCCGCCTCTTACCCGCTCCCTGATGCCCCGCAAAGGGCCTGGGAAGCCCACCAAGCAGGCCGCTGACCCCCTGCCACCTCTTACCCGCTTCCCGGTGCCCTCCAACCCTGCCGCCTCTTTCCCACTCACGGGTCCTGGGTCCTGTGCTGTTCCACCCTGCAGCCGCTCTGTGCACTCGGGAGGTCCCTCAGCCCGGCCTGTGCCCTCTCACAGTCTGGGAGCCCTCGGGGGATGTCCACCTGCTGGTGTGCCTGACCAGCCTGGGTGAGGGGCTGATGGCTGTGTGCAGGCTGGCCAAGCCCCCCAGGAACATCCCTCACCCCATTGGGTTGTGACCTGTCTGGGTGAGGAGCTTTTATGCTGCCCACAGCTCCCATTGACCCAATGTCCCAGCAAGGCTGGCTGGACGCAGGTTTCTGGAGTTTGTTTATCTTCTGTAATTGATACACTGTTCCTTTAAGGCAGCCTTCTAACTAAGGAAGCCTCCTCTGCTTCACCTCTCAGCGTCTATAATGAAACAATTGTTACTTTTACTGGTGAGGCCCGGGCTGCTCTTTCCTTCAGCTCCGGAGGATTCTATGATTGTTACATTGTTTCAAATCTGTGTTTCGCTAGAGCCAGTTTAATCGGAGCTGAGCTGAGCGGGCACAGCTTCACTTTCGATCCTGCCGCAATGGAAAGGGCTGTTTACTCAGGTCCGTGAGTGGCGGCCTCCATGTTGGCTGGGCTAATTTGCATACAGCCACTCTGATTGGATGGTGGGCATGGCTTACCCTGTCTCGGAGAAACGGTTAATTTTACTATTTCGCTTTTAATAGTTTAGATACCTCTATTAATTAGTCCAATTCAGAATTACATAAATGTAGGCCAAAGTCAATTAGAAGATCTAAGGGGAGGAGCAATATGATTTTAATGTAAATAATAAATATCAAGAATGTAAAGTTCAGTAGAGCAATAGATAACATGATGGCATTTCTAATAGATAACTGATCAGAGCATGGCATTGTGCAATGGGAAAATTAATTTTTCTTCTACCTTATGAATTCTTTTGGCTGGACTAATAATAAAATTAACCTGAGCCAGATTCACAGGAGAAAAACTATCAAATTTCTTATGTATGCACATATAGGGATTCCATAAGAAAATGAGATCTGAGAACAGATTGGACAATTAAGGCTTACATGCCATCCTGAGCTCAGGAGAGGGGGGTTTTGTGGATTGGGGCTTCAAAGGGCAGAAAGACAATTCATAGTGAGCTGGAAAAGTAAACGAATGTTTTCTGGGCCATTTTTAGCAATGGGACACTGAGCGGACTGATGGCATGGGTCTTGCTAGGTCCCGCCCTATCATAACTAGTTCATCCTTAAACTCTGGGTAGCTATGCTAATAGCACCCTTCCTGGAGCAGGTGCTATTAGTTTATCTACATTTATTTACGTAGTTAGGGGAGAAGGTCAATGATTTTTCCAGAATCGTTCTTTTCTTTAAAATGACCAGCTTACTTTTTCCTCCCTTTATTGATTAAGGTATTACAAATGTGTCCTTGTCCCCTGCATTGGACTTCCCCCCCAATCCTGCCCTCACCCTCACCCCAAGTTGTCTGAGTCCCTTGGTTATGCTTATATACATGCATACAAATCCTTTGGTTGATTTCTTCCCCTTACCCCCACCCTCCCCTACTTTCCCTCTGAGGTTTGAGCATCTGATCTGATCAATGCTTCTCTGTCTCTGGATTTGTTTTAGTTCAACGGTTTATGTTGTTCATTATAATCCACAAATGAGTGAGATCATGTGTTATTTATCTTTCTCTGACTGGCTTATTTCACTTAGCATAATGCTCTCCAGCTCCATCCATGCTGTTGCAAATGGCAGGAGTTGCTTCCTTTTTAAAATAATATCCCAAAAGGCATATTTTTGGATGCCAAACTATTCTTGCCCTCAGCATCAAACATAATTTACTAGACTAATTCTCTGCTGTACAAGCAAAAGAGTGTCCACTGTTTTTCCCTGAAATAGATCGTCTTCACTCCATCCAGTCTGTCACCTATGCTATTCTCTCCTTCAGGATCTATTTTGAAGTTTATCTTCTCTGTAATCACCCACATAGTGCCTGTGTTCTTGTGATGGAAACCAGGCAGGACAAAGTTGGATGACACTGTATCCTTGCCTTTGAGAACTCACAAGCCAGGGGTATATGTTCCCCTTATTACAGGGATAATGGGTGATTTAGGAAAGTTTCAAAAATGAGGTGACTTTAAAACTGAGTCTTGTAAAATAGGAGCCTTGTTATCTGGAAAAAAAATGAAGGTCATTTTAGAAGAAATATTTTCAACCAAAAACAGCAAAGTGAAGCTATTCCTTGTGATTAAAGGAAAAATAACTCAATCAACATATCAATTGAGAAAATACCAAGCGGGATCAAGAACACCACTAAAGTTAAGAAAATGAAAATTTTCTGAAGGTTCTTCTTATCATTATTTCTGTGTGGTACTTTTTCCCTATACTTCTTTCTGTTTTTCTATCTAATAAAAGAGAAATATGCAAATTGACATCCCTCCACTATGCTCAAACCATGCCCTCAAGCCAATCAGGAGCAAGCAAATTAACCCATCTAAGATGGTGGCAGCCACAGAGCTGGAGCGAGCAGGAGGCTTGGGTTGCCACTGGCGATGGAGGAAGCCAAGCATCCCATCTGCCTTGGTGGCCCTGGGCTCCACTCAAGGCTACAAAGTTTCAATTATAGAAGATAAATAAATCCCAGAAAAGAAAAAATAGGAGAGGCTTGGAGCTTGGGTTGCTGGGGTGTATGGCCAGCCTGCAAACAGCCATCAGCCCCTCACCCAGGCTGGCCAGGCACCCCAGTGGGGACCCCCACCCTGAAGGGAATGTGGCCAACCTACAAATAGCCATCAGACCCTCACCCAGGCTGGTCAGGCACCCCAACTGGAACCCCACCCTGATCTGGGACACCCTTCAGGGCAAACCAGCCAGCCCACACCCGTGTACCAGGCCTCTATCCTATATAATAAAAGGATAATATGTAAATTGACCCTAACAGCAGAACTGGGAATGACTGGTAACTATGACACACACTGACCACCAGGGGTCAGATGCTTAATGCAGGAGCTGTCCCCTGGTGGTCAGTGCGCTCCCACATGGGGAGCTCTGCTCAGCCAAAAGCCAGGCTGATGGCTGCCAGCACAGTGGTGGTGGTGGGAGCCTCTCCCACCTCCTCAGCAGCACTAGGATATCTGACTGCAGCTTAGGCCTGCTTCTTACTGGCAAGTGGATATCCCTCAAGGGTTCCCGGGCTGCCGGAGAGATGTCTGACTGCCAGTTTAGGCCTGATCCTCTGGGGAGTGGGCCTACACCAGTACGTAGACATCCCCTGAGGGGTCCCAGACTGCAAGAGGGCACAGGTCAAGATGAGGGACCCTCCACAAAAATTTTTGTGCACCAGGCCTCTAGTTTAAATATAATGTTGAAATGTATTTTCTGTCTTGTTAATGGGATTTCTTTTTTCTTATCATAAACAACCAGGAAAGTTCAGCTTCTTGTTAAGGCTAGTCAAAATAGCATGTGTCATTAAGAGAAAAGAATGTTCACTTTTCACTTGTTATATGAGGTAAAAGGAAATAAAATCAATCTAAAAGCTAACTAAATCTTTAGCACAATATTAAAAAGACTAGACCTGCCTTACTTTATATACTTGATTATTTGATAACAGATTGCAGAGGGCCAAAAGTGCACTCATAAACAATTTAAAGAATTAATGTATTTAGAAAAAAATTCTGATAATTTTCCTCCCCATTTTTAATAGCTAAAATGAATTATATGCTTATGTTTTCAAGGTAGTGACTGTAGCTTTTCATTTCTGGAAATTTAGACTGAAATATCTAAGAAAAATTAAATTGCTAACTCTGTTGGTTAAACAGAACTTTCTAAGAATGAAAAAAATTCTATCTTCTTTATTTAGGCCCCAGGGCTTAGTTTTAGGTATAAGTTAAGGAGATCCATTTCATGAATTGCTTGACTTTGAAATATTTTAAATTTAATTGCACATGGAAGCAATAAACATGTTTTCCTCATGAAGCATTATTTTTTCATCATATTACATATGCAGAAGTATCCTATATAATAAAAGAGTAATATGCAAATTGACCAAATGGCAGAACGATGAGTCACTATGATGTGCACTGATCACCAGGGGCCAGACAGTCAACGCATGAGCTATCCCCTGATGGTCAGTGTGCTCCCACAAGGGAAGCACCACTCAGCCAGAAGCTGGCCTTATGGCTGATGACACAGCAGTAGAGGAACCTCTCCTGCCATTGCGGCAGCACTAATATTTCAGTCAGATATCCCCCAAGGACTCCTGGACTGTGAGAGGGCGCAGGCCAGGCTGAGGGACTCCCCCCCTCCAAGTGCACTATTTTTGTGCACCAGGCCTCTAGCATATTATAATCTATACTCTAATTAAGAATAGCTGATAGAACATTATTGTCATCAGTTCAAAAAAACCAATTTTGGGGCTAATGGAAGAACGTTGCCTCCATGTGTTTGGTTTTAGAAATGTATAAGTAACATTCCATAGCCATTTTAATATTATATTTCCAAGCAAAGCTATTTTTCATAACTGAATTATCTTATTGGAAAGATAAATATTTATTTTATTAAAATGTAATTGTTTCAAACTGTGTTGTTAAATAAGATGCCTAGACTACTTGAGACAAAAAAAGAGTCATAATGGACATTATAGTATCTGTTTTCTTACAATAGTCTCTGATTTTTAAGTTAATGAAGTGTGAATAGTTTTTAAAATGGTGGCCTTGTACAGGTGTAGGCAAAAGTAGGTTTACAGTTGTGAGTATGCAAAATAGAGTGTATTCTTATTTATTAATTAGTACATTATTTATTTACATTATAATTGTAAATCTACTTTTGCCCACTGCTGTATTGATAGCAGAAATAAAGGTTTTGAAAATATGTGGGATTTTAGGACTAAAAAAAATGACATGTGATATACTCCAAAGTTGTTACCCAAATTCTATGAGGAATGCTTTTGTAAGTCAGTTAATCACAATTAAAGAGCCATCAACATTATTTGTCACAGACCTTTTGTCTGGAATTAGAAAACTCAAGAAAATGAGATGTATTGCAAGCTGTACCCTAAAAGCAAAACCATAAAATGAAATCAATAGCATCTGATTTGCTTTATCCCCAGTTTAAGGTTTATCTTAATTGTCCTTTTATTCCTGATTGAAAGGCCACTTACAGATTCAAAATACACGGACATTATTTATAGAAAGCTATGAATATTTTCTTCCACTTTTAAAGGTAATTATGAATTTAGCATAAAAAAATTGCACTTCAGTTGTAGCAATCCATACATCAAATTGAGCTATAAAGATGCATATTATTCTACATAAAAATAGCATTCTATTGTAAACCCAGGAGAGATTGATTGGTCTGGAAAGAATCATTGATTGGCTGCCTCCTGCACGCCCCCTACTGGGGATTGAGCCCACAGTCTGGGCATGTGCTCTGATCATAAATTGCTTAGTGACCTCCTGGTTCACTGGTTGATGTTCAACCACTGAGCCACACCAGTCCAGCTTGGAAGCTGTTTTCTTTTCAACACTGAGGCTGCCATCATCTGACATTGGTGAATGAGGAAGAAAGATTAGTATAGTAAAGAGGAATGTTTCAATTTAAATAGTACTATTGTGAAGTGGTTGAACATTTTCGGGTCAGACCTGTGTTTAAAACAGTGTCAATAAGGTGAACACTTATCAACCTTCTCCTGCATGCTCTCCTGCAGTGACTTGATTTTGACAGTGCATTTCAATGAATTCTACATGTCATGTCAGTAGAAATTCAGTAGTCCATCCCCAGCTTTTACTTTTCGCATTCTCATCACTCCTCCAGATGACCCTACTAAACAGGATCTGCAAAAACCAGCACCGACATGTGTCCCAAATCTGGACCTTGGGTAACTTGCACAGGCACTGTGCTTGCATAATTCTATGAGTATAGGCTTATTTTAATATAGCTATAATTGCCCTTCTACTCCAGCCATCATCATAGCTTTTCAGCTCCATAGTTTACCGTCTGGATTACCTAAGAGGTCTGAGACATGAATCCACTAATTGCACATGAAAGCAATAACAATGTTTTCCTCATGAAAGATGATTTTTTCATCACATTATATATGCATGGATATATTATAACTATACTCTAATTTGAATGGCTGATAGCACATCATTGTCATCAGTTCAAAAAAATCAATTTTGGGCCCAATGGAAGAACATTGCCTCCACGTGTTTGGTTTTAGAAATCTAATCTAATAAAAGAGTAATATGCAAATTGACCCTCACTCCGTTACACCCAAAAGCCATGCCCACAAACCACATCCACCAACCAATCAGGAGCAAATATGCAAATTAACTCAACTAAGACGGCGGCAGCCACGGAGCTGTGGAGGAAGCCAGGGCCCTTCGGGCCCTGAGCTATACTCAAGGTTACAAAGTTTCAATTATAGAAGATAAACAAACCCCAGATACCTGCCGGGCTGGGACTTTGGGTTGCCAGGGGCAACTCAGGCTTCGAGTGGGAGACCAAGGCAACAAAGTTTAAGTTATAGAAGTTAAATAAATCCCAGATACCTGCTTCCAGCCAGGCACCCCAGTAGGGAATCAAACCCTGAAGGGGCTGTGGGCAGCCTGAAAATGGCCCTCAGCCCCTCACCTAGGCTGGCCACACCCCCATGGGGTGAGGGTCCCCACTGGGGGGCTTGGCAAGCCTGCAAACAGCCACCAGCCCTTTACCCAGGCTTACCAGGCACACCAGCAGGTGGACATCCCCCAAGAGGTCCCAGACTGCGAGCGGGCACAGGCCGAGCTGAGGGACCCTCCTGAGTGCACAAATTTTTGTGCACCAGGCCTCTAGTGTATAAATAAAATTCCATAACCATTTTAATATTATGTTTGGAGAAGAGGTTGTAAAAGACTATGTGCTCCCCTAACAGACAGTAATACATAGTGGTCTTACTCTAGTTGACAACATTAAATGTGAGATGGAAGAATATATGTTACCATAATCCCCTATTTCCGGGAATGAGCATGTTGTGAAAGAGAATGCAAATACATCCTTACGATAGTTCCTCCACAGGAATATTTCACACAAAGTAATTTCTAAAGCTGTTTGCTTGACCTTTTTTATTCTGAGAGTAGGAGTGTCAGGGCAGTTAATTGTTGTGCTCTTTGTTCTTATGTTAAATATCTTTGATAATCTGTTATCTATTTCTTGCACATTTCTTGGTAATTTTAGGTCTATTGGTTCTTGGTACTTTTGTTTAAAGTTCCAGTTTAATATTTATTTTTTCATCAATTCTAATATATGCTTTTTGTCTTTGGAACTGTCCTTTCAAATCTTTTCTACTCATTCTTATGAATACAGCTCAAAGGGCAACCCATTTGAAGAGTCTTCTCTGATCACTCCTATGTTGGGTGTTCCCTCATTTGCACTAGGCTGCATTGTGTACTGCCACCTGCCATCTCTGTACGTCCTAAACCAATAGTCAGTGATGTCTTAAGCCTAGAGACTGTTGAATAGAAAATAACTTAAGAGATATATTATATTTGTGATTTATTGGGTTACATTTTCTCTCTACTACTTTTTTTTTCCCTGAAATATTCTCTATGTAATTCCATAGAGACATAAAGCATTTTTTATTACATAAAGTATTACAAAGATTAGTACATATATCTCTTTTTTCCCCCTGCCCTTCCCCCAGCCTCTCCTACCCCCAGTGTTTTGTGTCCATTGGTTATGCTTAAATGCATGCATAAGAGTCCCTTGGCTGATCTGTTACCCCGCCCCCCCAATCCTCCTTGTCCTTGTTGCTGTAATTTGACAGTCTGTCTGATGCTGCTCTGCCTCTGTATCTATTTTTGTTCACCAGTTTATAATGGTTATTATTATCCATAGATGAGTGAGGACATATGGTATTTTTGTTGTTTCTCTCTACTACTTTAATTTTAGCACTAATCTAATAAAGTAGTTCAAAATTACTTAAACTTTATATGATTATTAAAAATCAATTCTTGGGAAATTGTGCTCTTTAAAAATGCTTTCTGTTGCTTTGGATTATTTTATTCATAATTCATTCATTTCATCATATATTTGTTATATTACCACTACTTCTAAAATTGACTAGTTCAGTTTAACAGATAAAAGCCAGTAGATAGGAAAGTGAAAAGGGCATCTAGAAGATCTGAATAAAAAGGTCTAAAGCAATGGAGCGGAAACCCATTAACTTGGTAACAGCTAACATAATGTGAAAGTTAAGAGACTATAAAACTCCCAAATTCAACTGTGAAACAATTCCACTGGTTCAACCAATATTTCAAATACCCTTGGATTCAAAAATGTGTTTAAATATTTGAGGAAATCGATTAAGGGGACAATGTAATGTTTGAATCTTGTGGAATCCTCTCTCCTAACAGACAGGCCGATTTGGATAGGCAGATGTTGGGAGGCATTGTACCGCGGGCAGCTGGTGCTTCTATACATGTTGCCGAGGTGCCAAGGCTGCAATGCCCTGACCTTTTTTTTTTAAATCTGGGATGTAGGACTGTTTATGAAGCTGGCAATTTGAAAAGTGAGATAAAGTTTTAGGGATGCCTTATGTAGTCCAGCAATTTATTTTTATTTTATTTTTAAAAAATATTTTGTTGATTTTTTACAGAGAGGAAGGGAGAGGGATAGACAGTTAGCCTACCTCTCTTCTTTTTTTAAAAAAATATTTTTATTTATTTCAGAGAAGAGGGAGAGGGACAGAGAGATACAAACATCAAGGATGAGAGAGAATCACTGATAGGCTGCCTCCTGTACACCCCCTACTGGGGAGTGAGCCCACAACCCAGGAATGTGCCCTTAGCCAGAAATAATCAAACTCAGGACCCCTTATCCGCAGGCCAACGCTCTGCCCACTGAGCCAAACCAGTTAGGGCAGTCTCTCTCTCTTTTGACAAAGACTTGTGATTGCTTTCTATAAAGTGGCAGAGTCTACTAGTAAGTTCAGAGTTCTTCTGGGGTGCATGCCAGTCATGTGCAGCTGCTACCTGGCCCTTCACTTTGCCTGTGAAATTTAGGGAGTTGTGCATTACGCTCATTGTTATGCTGATATTCCTGAGAATTACTTTCATAAGTAATAATTTTATCTTTTCAGACCCAGTAATTGTTTGTGTTTTATCAACATTCACAAACCTTAGTGATCTAATCAGGACTCCAGATCTAATTGCCAATTTTTAGGAAATAAAGGAGACAGAGAAAAATATGAAATGGCCCACTGAAAACAGTAACCAAAACACAGACTTCAGAAATCTGGTTTCTTTGAAAAAATAAATAGTAAGGGGAATAAAAAGGTGAAACAGCGATGATGCATATAAATTAAAAGAAATTCCGAAGACATATCAACCAATTACAATATATGGATCTTATTTAGATTCTGATGTGAATAAATTTTTAATGTGAATATTAACTGAATATTTGTTGATATCCAGTGAGAATTTTTTGTTAATTGGGGGAGGAGTAAAAATGGTATTGTGATAAAATTTAAGAGTACCTATCTGTAAGAGTTAGATATTGGAATATTTACAGATGAAATATAATGTTTCTACTCTGTTTCAAAATAATAGCGTGAGAAAGCAATTGGAAGTAGAGATAAAAGAGAGCCCATGCATTACCAATATTGAATCTGGGAAGCTGATACAGTGAGGTTCATAATAATGGTCTCTATAATTTTATTTATGTTTGAAATATTCCATACTAAAAGATTAAAATGTTTTAAATACTGCTGCTATCAAGTTTTGGAAATAAATTTCAAAATTTTCTATTTTAATTATTAATTTTCATTTAAATAGTATATCTAGTTACCACATAGTTGTAAAACTTACTTTAAAAATAGCTTCATTAGTAACTTTTTGCTAAAGAAATCACAATAAAATATTTATTTAATGAATTAAATTCATTCTGTTTACTATCATATCCCTATATGTGGTAGAACTAAAGAGCACAGGGCAGCTAATTCTGAAAAAGGATGAACCTTCAGACAATTAATTAATTAACCTTAATTTACATAATGATCTTATTTGCATAGCTAATGGCTAGGAATTGATTTTAAGTCATTAACTGTCATTAATAAACAAAATGTGTTAAAAATACATGAGTTTTTACTTCACACTCAAGAAGCAAAGGTTACTCTTGAAATATTAATAGCAATAACCAAGAATTGGGCATTAAACAAACATTTAGCTTTTAGGCTTTATGCATTTCCAAAAATATAATTCATGAGTGAATTGGCTATTTGGTCTTACTTCTATATGCATAATAGGGCACATGCAAGCATTCATGTGTGCATTAGGTAAATCATTATTAGCCTTAGATTTACATTCAAATTACAGTAATGAGGGTTCACATACAAGAACTAAAGATATTTCTATTCCTAAAAATCAGAGATATTTCTTGAAAAATATTTCTTTAAAATGATTTGATTGTACCCATGCAGCCCTTGACACTAGATCAGTGAGATTTGAAGTAAGTACAAAGGAGCTCTTTATTATTTAGGCTCGTCAAGAGCTGAACTGAGACAGAAAATTCTATAATGCACCTTCAGCCTTTTACTCCCACCTTGTTCTCCTTTCTCTTACAAGGCCTGGACTCTCTCTCTGGCATCTGTGTATGTGCTCTAGCTCTCATGCTCTCTTCTTTTTTCCTTTTTCCCCTTCTCAAAATGTTGATTGATGGAGTGATAGGATGTCTAGGAATAGCCTCAGAGTAAAAGATAAGTGTTTCAGATCCTATTTCACTTTTCAGATTCTTTCTGAGACTCTATTCTAATGGATACATTAAATTTTGTTTTCTTGGGCTTCCTAGATTCTAAAAATTTTGGTGTGACTATAGAAAAAGAAAAAGAAAGATGGATTATTTAAATGCAAAGGAGTATTATGGCTATGAATGGAAAAGAATAGAATTTACCCATTGCTAGTAACATCTCTCAGAATCTGTGCTGGCCCTCTTCACAAACTGGTTTTTACTTGTTCCTCTGTGTGCAACAGCTGGAAAAGTGTCAGGGACATGTAGGAAGAAACTGAATTGTCTGGCTGGCATCAGGGCAAGAGCTGAAGGGGCAGCTTTCTCCCATACAGAAATGCTGGCAGAGGGCATTGCTCCCTTACTGAACCCTGATCTCACTAAGCATGAAATCTGAGTTTCCATCACTCTAGCTAACATGGTTCACCCAGCTCTGGTGATTAACTGAGACCCTACCCAATGCAACTTGCAGGCTCACCTAAGCCATTTCCAGTGGCTTTTACCATACAAATAGCCTCTCTTGGTTCATGCTTTGGATTTTCTTAAAATCTCTAACAACAAACAAAAACAAATAAGCAAAAACCAGCATCTGACGTCTGTGTACCCCATATGTCTTTCTAAGTGGCCTCAGGTCTAGCACTAGTGGCAGTAGTCTTGGTCCATAGCTTGACCTTTCCTGGGTACCTTCAAGCCCAGCACAAATAGCAGCCATTTTCATATTACTCTGTAGCTCATGCTGGGTGGGCCTGTCTGAACACAAGTGGTAGCTGATGTGCACCTCCTGGGAGGCCCCAGAGCCAGTGCATCTGGTGGACAGCTTCAGACCATGCCAGATTATAACCCAACCACCTCCACAAGCCACACCTAAAGGGGCAGATTTTGGGGGCACCAAAGCCCCGTTGAAGCAAGTCATGTTCCATGGGGTCTGACTCTGCACAGCAGTCCCTTTGCTGCAATTACAACTAATCCCTGCAGCAAATCAGCCTGGGCATTCAATTGCTCCCAGGAACACGCAAACAGCAATCAAGGCTTAACTACAACAAGATAGTGCACACAGGGAGTACACCCAAAGTATTCAGTTCAATGACTGCGGAGGCTGCATCACTGAGCCCTATACAACACCTACTACTTAAGATCAGTCTACCAAGTCCAGGAGATGTAGGTCTACCTAATATATTGAAACAAATACAAGGAAGCAGTGAAATGGGTAGACAAAGAAACATGTTCCCAATAAAAGAACAGGAAAAATCTCTAGAATAAGAATTAAATAAAATGGAGGCAAGCAAACCACCAGTTACAGAATTAAAAGTAATGGATATAAGAATGCTTAAGAAACTTTGTGAGAACTTCAACAGCTTAAAAAAGGGACATGAAAATGAAGATTAAATTATAGGTATTTAACATAAAGCAGATACAGCAGAGAACCAAATTAGTGATTTGGAATATAAAGATGCAGGAAAAAAATCAGAACAGCAAAAAGAAAAAAAAAATCCAAAAAATGAGAATAGCATAAGGAGCCTCTTGAACAACTTCAAGCATACCAACATTTATAGCATTGGGATGCCACAATGAGTAGAAAGAGAGAGCAAGAAATTGAAAACTTATCTGAAAAAAAAAATGACAGAAAACTTTCCTAACTTGGTGAAAAGAAATAGACATACAAGACCAGGAAGCACAGAGAGTACCGTACAAGATACACTCAAAGAGACCCAAACAAAGACACATAATTTAAACACCAAAGGTTAAAGATAGAGAGAGAATCTTAAAAGCAATGAGAGAAAAGCAGTTAGTTACTTATAGGGAGCTCCCACAAGACTGTCAGCTGATTTCTCTAAAGAAGCTATGCAGGCCAGCAGGGATTGGCATAAAATGGTCAAAGTGATGAAAAGCAAGTACCTACAACCAAGATCACCCTCCCTAGAAAAACTGTCATTTATAATTGAGGGACAGATAAAGAGCTTCCCAGACAATAAAAGCTAAAGGAGTTCATCACTATCAAACCAGTATTACAAGAAATGTTAAAGTGTCTTCTTTAAGGAGAAAAAGGAAAAAAGAAACAACTAAAAAATATAAATAAAATGTCAATAAACTCATATCTTATCAAAACTACTTAAAATGTAAATATATTAAATGCTCCAATTAAAAGACATATTATGGTAGCTTAATGGATAACAAAATAAGACCCTTATAGAGATACACTTCAGAATGAAAGATAAATACAGTCTGAATATAAAGAAAGGGATGGAAAAGGATATTCATGAAAATGTAAACAAAAGCTCAGTGGCAATTCTTATACCAGACACAATAAGTTTTACCAAGGCTATTACCAGCAACTCCACTTCTGAGTATTTATTTAAAGAAACCCAAAACACAGAATTGAAAAGACATATACATCTGAATGTTGATTGCAGCATTATTTACAACTAGGGGCCCGGTGCACAAAAATTTGTGCACTCGGGGTGGAGGGAGTCCCTCAGCCCGGCCTGTGCCCTCTCACAGTCTGGGACCCCTCAGTGGATATCCTATGATGGCCCCAGTCTGCCAGGCGACTTCTGTGTGTGTGTGTATGTGTGTGTGTCACCACTGGGGACCTGCCCCCAGCAGCATCTGAGGCTCAGAGCAGTCCTCCTGTGTGTGTCTACCTGCTGGGGGCCTGCCCCTAGGCACACCGTGGAGGCTTGGAGCAGGCACCCCCTCTATGATGATCTCTCAGACTCTTGCCCTCCCCTGCATGTTGTTCTCTTTTTTGAGTGTGGCCAGGGCTGGGTGCGGCCTGCCTCCCAAGCTTGCCTACTGCCCATCTTCCTCCAGCCACCAGAAAGCAGGGAAAACCCCACCTCGTGGTCAGGCCAGCCTTTTCCTGCTCCCTGATCCCCGGAAGGGGTCTGGGGAGCCGCCAAGCAGGACTCCAGCCCCCAAGAGCTTGCTTTCCCGCTCCCCAGTGGCCCCCAAAGGGCCTGGGGAGCCGCTAAGCAGGCCACCAACTCTTTCCCACTCACCCGTCCCCTGCTGCCTTCCTTTCCCACTTCCCGGTGCCCCGCAAAGGGCCTGGGCAGCTGCCAAGCAAGCCGAGACCGCCCCGCTGCCTCTTTCCCACTCCCCAGCCTGCCACCTTGCTTTCCCACTTCCTGGTGCCCTGCAAGGGGCCTGGGAAGCCCACCAAGCAGGCTGCCGACCCTGCCGCCTCCTACCCGCTCCCCGATGCCCCTCCAAGGGCCTGGGAAGCCCACCAAGCAGGCTGCCGACCCTGCGCCTCTTTCCCGCTCCCCCGATGACCCTCCAACCCTGCCGCCTCTTTCCCACTCACGGGTCCTGGGTCCTGCGCTGTCCCGCCCTGCAGCCGCTCTGTGCACATGGGAGATCCCTCAGCCCGGCCTGTGCCCTCTCGCAGTCTGGGACTCCTCGGGGGATGCCCACCTGCTGGTGTGCCTGACCAGCCTGGGTGAGGGGCTTTAAGGCTGCCCACAGCTCCCATTGCCCAACGTCCCAGCAAGGCCGGCTAGACGCAGGTTTCCTATAATTGATGCTGTTCCGTTAAGGCGGCCTTTTACTAACGAAGCCTCTTCTCTGCCTCACCTCTCAGCTTCTATAATGAAACAATTATTACACTTAATTGTTGCAAATGTGCGTTTTTTGCTTCAGGCCAAAGGCTAAGGAGCCAGCCAGCAGGTAGTTTCGCTCTCGCTCCTGCTGCAACGGACGCTGCCTAAACGTTTACTCAGGTCCGTGAGTGGCGGCCGCCATGTTGGCTGGGCTAATTTGCATACAGCCGTTCTGATTGGCTGTGGGCGTCCCGAAGAAATGGTTAATTTTACTATTCCGCTTTTATTAGTTTAGATAGCCAAGATATGGAAGGGACCTAAGTGTCCATCACTACATGAATGGATAAGGAAGTGGTACATACACACAATGGATTATGATTCAGCCCTAAAAAATACTGAAATATTGCTATGTGCAACAATGGCCCTAGAGGGTATTGTGCTGAGTGTAATAAGTCAGAGAAAGACAAATGCCAGATGATTTCCATCACATGTGGAATCTAAAAACAAAATAATCAAATGAGGGAACAGAGGCAGACTCATCGATACAAAGGACATTGTGATGGTTGCCAGGTAGAAGAGGGGTTGGGGGAATGGGTGAAAAAGGTGAAGAAATTTAGAAGTACAAATCGGAAGTTAAAGAATACTTACAAAAATGTACAGTACAGTATAGGGAACATAGTCAGTGATATTGTGATAACTACTAGTACATATGGTGTCAGATGAGCACTTGATTTATCACGATGATGACTTCATAAGCTATATAAATGTAGAATCACAGGGTTATACACCTAAAACTAATATAATATTGTATGTCAATTGTAATATAATTTAAAAAATTTAAAGTAAGATGAGCAGGAACACCATACATATATTTTTAAATCTTTAAACAATATAACTTACTTTTTGAAGGAACGCGGAGGTTGGCGAGGACCACTTCCAGGGAGTCCGCTTGGACTCGAAGCACATAGCTTGTCCTTGTTTCATAGTCCAGAAGGTCATTCACATAGATCACGCCCGTGATGTTGTTAATTCCAAACTTACCTAGAATTCAAATGTAATTTCTTGATCATTTTCTTCAAACTTCAAGTAAAAACAATTCTTAAAAGGCGCTGGGAGTTCAAAACACATTTTTAGTAGTCGTGCATACAGGGATAAGAAGCTGGCTTTTAGAGACTGTATTTCAGCTCTTTGGAAACTTATGTTCCAGAAATTATAAACATCAGTGTTACCCTAATCATAGTCCTTGGAATTCTTTTTTTTCCCCCCTGAGATTATCCCTGGAATCAATGTTTCTGTGATCAGTTGCATTTGGGAGCAATACATACTATACACCTCACCCTAGAATCAGATGGTCTTCTACCATACTAAAGACTTTTAGAAAGTCTGTTTTAAAGAAACCCATTTAATTTTGTTTAAGCGACTATTGTGTTATCTTATTAAATTATTATACTTTTTATGATTTAATGCATCTTATTATCCTGTAGATTTAGTGTCCTGCTAAGGACACCTTAGGGAAAAACATGGTGATTATTTAGAAAATATGGTTTCTTATTTTAAACAGCTTCCAATACTTTGCTCTGATGTCCATTTGTTGAATGAATTTCCCCATTTAATATATATTGAAAGGAAGACTAGGACACTTTGGTACACTGTACACTATCTCACATTTGCACTCATGTTATAGTTTTCTCCATAGTATTTATTACTGCCTAATATAGTTATCAGTTTAATAATTTGTTCAAGGGCAAGGACCTGCCTTTTTTATTCACTGCTCTATCCCTCATGGCTGGAAGATCACTTAGTATCTAATAGGTGCTCAATAAACACTTGTTAAATAAATCAATAAATATATGTTGAATAAATTAATAAATCAATAAATTGTAACAACAGTCATTGTAGGGTAAGAAGGGTAATAAGTAGAATCCCTCTGCTTTTTTCAAGGAAGAGAACTGATAGAATCACAGAAAGAAGTATCAGAACAGATTGAGAAATCACAGCTTCAGTCAGATGCTGAAAGTTCAAGGGAAAAGAAAGTTTAGTAAGGTTTAGGGGGAGACATAGCAGGAGAAACAAAGAAAAAAACAGTAAGAAAAGTATGATGTCAAGCACTGCTTTTAGGGGCAGCAATTTCCTGTAATGGTTGGTTGTTGGAACGCTTAAAAAAGGCCTTTGCAATTTTTGTGCAAGCTGCTTAACACTTTTTAAAAAATATATTTTATTGATTTTTACAGAAGGGAAGGGAGAGGTATAGAGAGTTAGAAACATTGATGAGAGAGAAACATAGATCAGCTGCCTCCTGCACACCTCCTACTGGGGATGTGCCTAAAACCAAGGTACATGCCCTTGACCGGAATCGAACCCGGGACCCCTCAGTATGCAGGCTGATGCTCTACCCACTGAGCCAAACCGGTCAGGGCTGCTTAACAGTCTTAACATTAATTCATTATTTTCATATTTATTCTTCATGCATTTATAAAATACATATTAACCATTTTGGCTACCTATAATATGCCAGGCCATACAGTTCGTCAAAAGGGAAAAGCAGAGGACCACTAACTTGTGCATAACAGTGACACAAAGAATGGGTGATAAAGACTGAGCTACGGACTTATTCCTAGAGGCTCACAAACCATTCTCTTCTGAGTGAAGCGTGACGGGTAGACAAAATGTAACTCTTAATTGTATGTCTGTTTGAGGAATAATATTATACAATATACATACATGGCTTTTGTTATGCATGTGCCTCTTTGGGCACTCACGGTCATTTATGGTTCTAAAATTTCTCCAGGATTAGCTACACAGAGTACAGGTGGTAGATGGTAAGAGTAGCGGGAAGAGACTCCTGGGAAATAATAACTATAACTTACATTAAATTTGAAGAAATGTCATTAAAATATCCTTAAATGAGAAGCAGGAAAAGACTGCCAAATTAGATATTTAGTATTTCCTGGTGTGTGTGTGTGTGGGGGGGGGGGGGGGGAACCACTCTCATTACTATAACTGGATTTTAAATCAGATTCAGCACATAATTACCAATTACATTTAAGCCGGAAATGTTTTTTTTTTAAATATACAGTAAACAATAATTCAATCTGAAATAATTCCAAATCCAAGTTGATTAGTTTATGATAAAAACTCAGACTAAACCTCTACTCACCCTCTTCATTTCCTGAAACAATGGAGTACACAATACTCTGATTGACAGCCGCAGCAGAAATCACACCAACCGCGGTTCCTCTGGCAGCAAGTTCACTCACTGGAGGAGGCCTGCAGGTTTAGAGAAGATAATTAATTTTGTATTGCCCATTTGGCCAGGATGGATTTTTGAATTTAATAATAGAATGTTAGCTTATGTGTATGTGTTTATGTGAATAATAATATTTTCTGAAGTTTTTTAGAAAGTACATTGACTCCAACCCTAAAAATTGCCTAAAATTATGCAAATGCTCTTTTAATAAAGTCTTGTTGCTTGCATTGTTTTTAATTTAAGATGGAACATACTACTACGTTATTATTTGCCAAATATCATTAAAAATTATTTTCACTTGTCTCTAAAGCACCTTCCAGACTGAAAACAGCAGAGGTACAATTTGCTGTCTCAACTGCTAATGTAAAATGTTGGCTATTGTTTTGTTGATGTTATCATATTTAAGCAAATGGCTTCCAAATGTCTCTTTCTTGTCTTTTTTCTTGCTCATTTGCAAAGCTCTAACTATACTAAAAGTATTTGAACAGATGGCATCAAAAAATTCACACTTTTGAAATTACATACTTATTTTGCTTAGCTGTAGCCACACTATGATACATATTTAAATCAAAAACATGTTTTCAACAACTCATTATATAATTCTCAAAATTTCAATTTCATTATGCAATATTGGTCACTCTAACTAGGCTATAATAACTTTATTTGCATAAATTAATGTAAATAATCTCACTTTTACAATTCATAGGTATTTGTATCATCCAGCTCCAATAACTTTAGAAAATTATTAAATAATATCTATCCTATATAATAAAAGGATAATATGCAAATTGACCCTAACAGCAGAACAACTGGGAATGACTGGTCACTATGATACACACTGACCACCAGGGGGAAGACACTCAATGCAAGAGCTACCAGCTCCCACAGGGGGAGCTCTGCTCAGCCACAAGCCAGGCTGCCAGCTGCCAGCACAGCGGTGGTTGGCAGGAGCCTCTCCCGCCTCCTCAGCAGTGCTAAGGATGTCCAACTTCAGCTTAGGCCTGCTCCCCGCTGGCAAGTGGACATCCCCTGAGGGCTCCCGGGCTGCCAGAGGGATATCTGACTGCCAGCTTACGCCTGCTCCCTCTGGGGAGCCGCCAAGCAGGACCCCAGCCCCCAAGAGCTTGCTTTCCCACTCCCCAGTGGCCCCCAAAGGGCCTGGGGAGCTGCCAAGCAGGCCACCGACTCTTTCCCACTCACCGGTCCCCTGCTGCCTTCCTTTCCCACTTCCCGGTGCCGCCAAGGGGTCTGGGGAGCTGCCAAGCAGGCCCCTGGCCCCTGCAGCCTTGCTTTCCTGCTCCCCGGTGCCCTGCAAAGGGCCTGGGCAGCTGCCAAGCAGGCCGAGACCGCCCCACTGCCTCTTTCCCACTCCCCAGCCCGCCACCTTGCTTTCCCACTTCCTGGTGCCCTGCAAGGGGCCTGGGAAGCCCACCAAGCAGGCTGCCGAACCCCTGCCGCCTCTTTCCCGCTCCCCGATGCCCCTCCAAGGGCCTGGGAAGCCCACCAAGCAGGCCACCGACTCTGCTGCCTCTTACCCGTTTCCCGGTGCCCTCCAACCCTGCCGCCTCTTTCCCACTCACGGGTCCTGGGTCCTGCGCTGTCCCGCCCTGCAGCTGCTCTGTGCACTCAGGAGGTCCCTCAGCCCGGCCTGTGCCCTCTCAGTCTGGGACCCCTCGGGGGATGCCCACCTGCTGGCATGCCTGACCAGGCTGGGTGAGGGCCTTTAAGGCTGCCCACAGCTCCCATTGACCCAATGTCCCAGCAAGGCTGGCTGGATGCAGGTTACTGGAGTTTATCTCCTATAATTGATGCTGTCCCTTTAAGGCGAGGCCTTTTACTAAGGAAGCCTCATCTGCCCCACTGGAGGCTTCTATAATGAAACAATTGTTACACTTAATTGTTGCAAATGTGTGTTTTGCTTCAGGCCAAAGGCTAAGGAGCCAGCGAGCAGGTAGTTTCGCTTTCGCTCCTGCTGCAATGGACGCTGCCTAAACGTTTACTCAGGTCCGTGAGTGGTGGCCGCCATGTTGGCTGGGCTAATTTGCATACAGTTGCTTTGATTGGCTGTGGGTGTCCCGGAGAAACGGTTACTTTTACTATTCCGCTTTTATTAGTTTAGATACTGAGACACAAATATAGCTTGAAAATGTAATTACACCTAACCTTTCATAAACATCTCCAAATTGCTATGTTCTTCAGCACTGTAGCCTACATAATTGTTTCACTCAGTTACCTAAATATAAAGTGCTATATCTTACAGATGCTGCAGCAGCTAGTGGTGGTCCATATATTCATTACATGGTCAATAACTATTTAATTTACTCTCCTGCATCCTTTCTGCCTTCTTTTGTTAACAGCGTCCAGAATTTGTTTTGGATAACTCTTCCTCCTCCCTTCCAAGTGGTTTGGGTAGGGCCAACTAATCCC
>PVJC01031281.1:0-20674 GCA_004026665.1 Murina feae | reverse complement strand
GTGACTTAGCTGTGTCCGTGTTTGTGACTTAGCTGTGTCGTTTGTGCTGGATGCTCACGGACTCGTCAGCCCCCATCCTCCTGCCCGGCGTGCGCTGTGCCAGGTGTGCAGTGCAGTGAGCGCAGCCCTGGCCTGGGCGCTGGCGCCGCCCTGAGAGGGTTAGTGCTGTGGGAGCGCATGGCGCAGCCGAGGCCCAGGCTGGTGGCCGCTGAGGGTTTCCCGGAGCGTCTGGCTGAAGCCTGGAGACGGTTTCGCTGTCTGTGGGGCGTCAGAGCGAGCTGAGACTTGTACACGGAGGAAGGTGCCTGAGATGACGCTGGCAAGCCGAGCAGAGGGCAACCCATGCAAATTCTGTTTTCGCGTGAGATAACTTCTCTGTCATTGGCTTTGAGGGCGGGGGGCTGGGACCGCAGGAGTTTGCTGACGAAGTGCTCATTTCCTTGTGGTGCCTGGGTGGGAAGTGGGACAAGACCAGGGACCTGTGAGCCGCGGTTACCACAGTGTAACCCAGGGATGAGCTGCTGTGGCTTAAACTGAGGTAGAACAATGGGGTGCACAGGGGAGTGGGTGGGAGACCCCCTGGGGAGGCGGACTTGCTAGGATCGGCTTTGGGGTACGGTGGACTGAGTGAGAGAGCAAAAGTTCCTGCTGAGATTTCCAAAATGGGCGGGTGTGCGGCCAGGGCTCGCCTCCAAGAGGGAGGAGCCGAGGACACAGGCCTGGGGTGCTGAGTGAGAGCCAGCAGTGACCTCTTCTAGGCGCTGGAGACACAGTGAAGAGCGGAGACAGGACGCAGACCTCCAGCAGCAGAAGCAAGAATCTGCCAGAAGGACGGACAGAGCAGCCACCTGTGGGGCGGTGTTGGAGTGACAGTGGGAGGGCTGATGAGAAGAAGGGAGAGCAGGGTGTGACAGCGGGGAGACGGGCGGCGGGGCGTCTTCCCCAGCAGAGGCCCCCGGGCCTGGGCCGCGAGGTAAACCAGCCTCATGCAGCCCCGGGAGCACGGCCTCCCAGGCAGAGGGACCAGCGAGGCAGAGCCTTGAGGTGGTGTGGGACCTGACATGCTCCGGGAACAGGAGAGCCGTGTGGTTGGAGCAGGAGGGGCAGCGAGCGGATGGCACCGGGGCCGGGCTCCCAGCTCGCAGGGACTTGCAGGCATCAGAGAGGAATTTCCATTTTATTGTGACAGGAATGGAGGACAATGAGAGACTGTAAGTAGGCAGGTGACATGCGCTGACGTCTTCTTGGCTGCTGTGCAGACCACGGATTGATTATAAGGGGACCAGACAGCGGGACCCGGGTCGCGGGGCCCGGCCGGCAGGAAGGTAGATTGGCAGGTGCAGCCGCAATTAGATGAGGCCTTTTCGCTCTTGTTCCCGTTATTCTCTCGAAGTAGCACGAGGCAAAGTTTGATGGAGGATCCGGGGGCAGCAGGAGTTGGGGGGTTTGCGGAAGGGGAGGGGCAGCTGAGACATGCGGTTGGATTTGTCCGCATGTGGGTTTGTTCTGCCAGGGTGAAGGGGTGAGGAGAGGATGACGAAAGCAATGTTTGCCAGTGAATGAGGGTAGTATTTCCTCATGGAATGAGTGTGGGTGACGGAGGTGAGCACCCGACTGGAGTCCGCAGTGAGGGGGCAGTTGTCAGGCGGGAGGGATGGGTCTGAAGACCTGAGCTGAGTGTTCTGCCTCAGAGAGGGACCTGAAGCTGAGTGAGCGAGGCAACCCACTTGGCAATGACGGGGAGTCAGCGAGATGGAGAGCGTCGTCAGGGGAAATAAGACAAGGCAACCAGAGGCCGCGCATGGAAGGGACCACTGAGCTGGACGCAGGGGCAGGAGAGACTGTGCCAGATGCTGGAGTCATCAGCCAATGAGGGCAGGGTCACCAGGACACCGCCGTG
Organism: Murina feae; assembly: GCA_004026665.1. Lineage (NCBI taxonomy): Eukaryota > Metazoa > Chordata > Mammalia > Chiroptera > Vespertilionidae > Murina > Murina feae. Next base: position 18,774 of record PVJC01031281.1, on the reverse strand, counting down.
GAGAGAGGATCATTTGATTACATGAGCTTCAAATTGTCTCGAATGTTTGCAGGCGGGTGGGGGAGCGGTTCTTCAGGGAGGGGAGGGGCCTGTGGTTTTAGGGCGCCCACCCAGGCACATGCTTAGCCATAGGAGGTCCGAGAGCATGTGCCCTGGCAGTACAGGAGGCGAGATGAGCAAGACGCTGACGGCAATTGAATATGTGGGAGGAGGGACCAGAATCCCCAGCTGATGAGAAGTTTGAGGGTCCCTGCCCTTTAGGGGAGGCAGGAGGAAGGAACCACGGAGCAGAGTGAGGGGGAAGGGCACCCCCGTTGGTGCTTCAGGGGCAGGGAAGCACTTCAGACAGAGGCGGTGGCTGGCTTCCTGGAGGTCAGTATGAGGGCCTTGGTGGGAGGGGCCAGGTGGGGTGTGGGAGAGTTTTGGGGGGTGGGGGACTGTGGTGGGAGGGGACAGACTGGGGGAGTCGGTGGCTCAGAAAGGAGCTGTGGTGCTGGGTTTGAGCATCAGCCCTAGAAATGGAGAAATTCTCCCACGTGTGCTCCTGTGGCGTCTCATGCACTGAGCACGCCGCATTGTGATCGTCCGTGCCAGCCTCCCACGGACACTGCTGTCAGCTGAGCAGAGCCAGTGAGCGTGTTATTCAGTGTGGCGCTCCCCACGTCTGCCACGCAGGGCGCATAAACGTTAAAGATGTGCTTTTGGAATGTATGTCTACAGGATATGATACTTTGGCCAAACAGATTAATGAGATTAAATGCAAACAGGGAAGAAGGAAGGTTCGAGAATGGTTTGAGGCAAGATGCAGAGTTAAATCCTGACGAGGGGATGTGTGCCAGGGCCATGGCGGCCACTGCAGAAGCTCAGCATTACCGTTGGCCCAGCAATGCCCCCACATGTGCTCAGGAGCCTGGGAACATGCCACCCAGCACCTCTGCGAGGCCCCAGAGGGAAGCAACCCAACGCGCACCCAGCGACGCCTGGCAAATATGCGTGGCACCCACACGGCGAGCCGCCATTCGGAGGTGCAAAGGAGTGACATGCGGTGACATGGACATGCCCTGGAGAGCCTCTAAGAAGTGTCCGAGATGGCCCGCCCCAGATCACATGTGTTCAGATGCTGCGTGTGTGGGAGGTCCTGAGCAGGCGGATTTGTTGACGGAAATCAGGTCAGTGGTTGTCAGGGTGGGGAGGGCGGCAGGAGGGGCGAGTCTGGTGGATAGGACTTCCTGGGAGATGGTCAGGTGTCCAGAGCAGATCACGGGAGGCCCGCTACGCTCAGAACACAGTAACGGGCTGCTCTGTGCGTCCTAAGTGGGGAAAGGGCGTGTGTTGCGAACTGTACCTCGAAGATGCTTTGAAAAAGGAAACGCCAGGTTGACGGCCGTCGCAAGGACAGCGGTGACGGGACTGTGTGAGACCTCCGAGGACGGCTCATGTCCGACTGCTGGAGAGGTCGCGTGGATGACACTGCTCCTCTGCCTGGTGGACGTGGGAGCCACTGAGGGCTTCGAGCAGGAGGCTAATGCCACCCAGGCAGGATGCAGGAAGACGGATTTGGGGTTCAGAGCCACATCATTCTTGCATTTTAAAATGCCGTCATCGCACAGCACTCTTGCTCAGCAGTTGAGTATCTGCCTATGAACCAGAGGTCACGGTTCGATTCCTCGTCAGGGCACAGGCCCGGGTTGTGGGCTGGATCCCCAGTGTGGGGCGCGCAGGCGGCAGCCGATCCCTGATTCTCTCTCATCGTTGCTGTTTCTATCTCTCCCCCTCCCTCGCCCTTCCTCTCTGACATCAGTGATATGTATTTGAAATGCCAGCACCGGCTGCCAATGCTCCTTCTCTCTTTGGTCAATGCGGCCCCTCTACAGGCACCACGCAGACCTAGGAAACTCGCGAATGGCCACCAGATGTCCGTTTGTTCTTTGGGACCAAATGATGAAGAAGAAAGGGACGTTACCGCCTGAGAAACTTTGATTTCACTCAAATAGATGATTTGCTTTAGATGGAGGAGACCTTGCGCTTTCTAACTCCGGTTTGTTCTGCATGTCTGTTCCCGCTGTCACAGGGCAATGCCCCGGCCGGAGGCAGTGAAGCTGAACTGGGGGCTTGTCCCTGAATGTGGCGAGTCCAAGTCCGAGCTGTGAGAACAGCTTGTGTCAGGTCTAACCACGGACGGGGTGACGATCCAGAGGAGAAGGGAAGTGGGGGGGTCTGGGCAGGGGTGTGCAGGGTGAGGGGAGCTCTAGAAATGGGTGAGGTGCAGTCAGGGCGCGGGGTTTGCTGAGCAGGCAGGATGCAGGCACAGTGATCTACGAAGACTGGGGGGAGGGTCCAGACTCAGAGCGGTGGCTGGTGCTTGGGGGCACCTGCCTGGAGTCGGGGTTCGAAGGCGGGACTCACATCACAGCAGCAGGATGGAGCCCGGGGAGTTGGACGTTTAGTAGGAGTCTCCCCTGCTCCACCCTCACGATTAAACCTGTGACGGAAGTTGATAAAAGCAGCTCTGTTGAGAGGTAAGAAGAGTGAGACAGTGGGTTCCATCAGAGACGCAGTTGATGCGTTGGAAGAGGGAGTTTCCTCCATCTCTGGCTGTAACGTGAGGGGCGTGGACAACTAGTTTCCCTCTGAACTGTGTCTCCTTCCCCAGGAGGGGACTCTGTGAACCCCAGCTTTCCCCGCCCACAATCACAAAGGGAACCCTGGTCACAGGATAGTGTCAGATGTCTGTGCGGGGTAGGGGGGAAGGGTGCAGGAGGACAGGGGCTGCACCAGGGCTGGGCAGACCCGACAGCTGACTCGGGCTCACTGCCGCTCAGCACAGTGAGATAGCCACTGGGCACCCCCGGGGGAGCGTGGATGGATGGGCTCTGCCTCCTTTCTGGGGGGTTTTCCCAAAGAGTGAGGCTGCCCACACCCCAGCAGCTCCATGGCTTGCTTAGCAGGCCCTGGCGTTTCTGTAGCAACTGGCCAGGACTTCCAGGACACACAGGCGGTTCGGTTGCCAGGGAAACAGCACCAGGGACAGGCAGAGCAGGGGGGTGAGACCCCTTGGGAGAGGCGGCTCCTGCCGTCCGAGTCCCCAGCCACCAGGGACACTGCATGGAGTCTGAAAGCGCTTCTCCCCGCCCCTTGGTCAGTCAGGAGCATGTGTGTGAGGGACTGGGCTGCCCTCATTGTAAGGTGACCCACAGAGGTGACTCGCAGATTCAGCGATGAAGGCTGCCTCCTGCGATGTGGGCCAGGTGGCAGGTGTGTGGTCAGAGCCACCCCGAGGGCATAGCCTGTGAAGTTGGAGAGATGTTGGACCAATGCAGCTCCTAGCGAGGCTGATGCCACCAAACAGTCCCCATCACTCGTCCTATCCCTGTCCCAGGAAACCAGGTCACTGGTGCTGGGGATCCCCTTCCTAGGCTCAGTGAGTGACGCCATGATTAGCCCTACAGCCCCCCCTTCCAGCCCCCTCATCCCCTGTAACAGGCCAGAGCTCCCAGGTGCTCCTGCTTCCCGAGGGCTCCTCCACGCATCTGCAGTCACCTGGCTTCCCCAGGCGGCCCTCCCGTCTCAGGAGTGGACAAAAGTGAACATTCAAAGTGTCTCCTACATATTAATATGTTTTCAGTATATATGCGGGGCGTTGCCATTGCTGACTGTGCATCTGCAGGTCTGTAAACGTAATGAGGACAGAGCCTCTGGCCCAAGCGAGTGCGCTGGAGTGAGAAGAGCTAGCTGCCTGCCAACAGCCTACCAGCTGGCCGACACCAAAGTAGGGTTATCCTGGGTCTGGTCCACCCACTGACCAGTGAGCCCAGCAGCAAACAGCCCACTGACCTCCACATAAGACCTGCCCAGCCAATGCATAGAATCCTGAGTTACATAGAGGGATACTGTGTCAAGAGTATATGGTCGGGATGCTTGTTATGCAGCAAAAGCTAACCAGCACAGCAGGGAAAGACACGGTGATTCAGCCTCTGTTCTCACGTCTGCAAAAGAGGAATGACTGCATTGCCCAGCTTTGTTATTAGGAGAGAGAGCAGTGTTGACTGGCAGCAGAGAATGGCCGGAGGGGCAGTAGGGCTGAGCCAGATCAGGATGGAGACAGTTCTGTCTGCACAGGCAACGGGCAGGCGATGCCAGGAAGTAGATGAGTGCCTGCAACTCGCAGAGCCCTTCTCTGCCGGGGTTTTTAACGAAATTAAAGGCAGGGCTGTCAGCCGAGGATGAGGAGGGGCAGAGACGCAGGTCAGAGGTGAGAAGACATATTGGAATTCACAGGGAAACAGGTGCGAGTTGTTAACGAAAAAAAAAAACAAACAAACAATGAAACCTGTAGAGAATTTTGTGAGTTTATTTGAGCCAAACTGTCGACATATGCCGGGAAGCAGAACCTCAATGAATTGAGATAATGCTCCGGAGAATGGGAGTTCATACCTTATTTTATAAATTTACCATCAAAGGAAAATACGTAAGTGGTTTACATGAAATTCATTGGTGACAGATTAAGGAGGTGGGATAAAGCAAAGCGGGGAAATCCCTGGGATTGGGTAAAAGGGGTGAAATGATAGACATATGCTTCTTTTACATGGATGCCTACAGGATTAACAGTTGACAACAGTTGGTGTAAACTTGATAAGAATGACAAGGAGGGGATGTCCTGGTGCTATTTGTTATGCCCGGCGGGGTCTGAAAGAAAGGGAAGTTACAAGTTACCCAGACATTTCACAAATACGTTATCTTAGAAGCAAAAAGACAAAAATGGGCTCATAGAGATCAAAGACGATCTTTGTCGGGGAAAACACTGGCCCAGGATGTCACTGCCCACTATAACCTGTTTTGCAGTTAAATGTTAATTTTCAGACTATCCTTTGTGGTTACTTTAAGTCTCTGAGTCTGCAAGACTGCCATGCGGGCCTCAGCTGAGTTTTTCCGGCCAGCATGCGGCTCCTTTTGACCACAGAGTGAATCGAATAAAGGTGGGCGAGACCCTCCCTGCCGCAGAGGTGACATGTGCTAAACATCCATGAATTTATTTTAAAAATACTGTGATTCACCTCTACCATAAAACACCACATGGACTGGTCAAACCACATTCTTAGAAGACTGTTTAAAATCAAAGGAAAATACTTGGAATTACCTGAAAGTAACGTTAAGAGAAAAGCAGGGTACAAAACCGTGCGTGGATTATGACCACATGGCAGTATGTTCACACACACACGCACACACACACAAACATGCATGCACACGGATGCACAAATGTGCACACTCACACACTCACACACACATCACGCACAAGATAAAAGTAAACGGGGTCAGCGTGCGGCGTGGTGACGGATGGCCTCTGGTGCAGAAAGCCTAGCGACTCACATCGTCTTTATACTTCTGCGCATTTTCTAAATTTCTCACAAAGGGCAAGTTAAGAAACAGAAAAAGAAACAATGGAAGCTATTTTGATAACAAACCAACAATGGGAGCAGCGCGTCCTCCCTCCGCTGGCCTCCGGAAGGCAGTGGAAGGACAGGACCCTCCACGCGGTCAGAGGGCAACGGGAAAACGAGGAGGACAGCGGACAGGCCGCACCGCCACTGCTCGCCGCTCCCTGCGCCCTGCTCTGCGATGTCCCTGCTCCCGCCCCTGGTCAGCGGCTCTCCCGGCCTCGCCTGGCCTTCAGCCTGGCCGCTGGCAGGAGCCGCAGGGAGACCTGGCCCGGCCCAGCTGGCACCCTGGAACCCCTCGGGGCCCATGCTGGGGAGACAATCTCGTCTCTGCACCGCTCGTGGCTGGAAGGCAGGTGTCATAACTCACGTTTCCGCTCCCTCGAGACCCTGCCCCACCGACAGGCATACAGGAGGCTTTGCTGGACAGGAGCCGTCTCCAGCAAAAACATTTCTTAACACCAACCATGAGTGTGAGCTACAACAGCAGGCAACGCCGAGCGCCTGCCCGCAGGGGTTAATTGCGTGCGGAGGAAGTATGAGACGGTGCGATGCTTTCCATTCCTTTAGGCCAAAAGGTGGCCCACATCCCAGCACACACACACGCACACGCACACGCACACGCACACGCACTAAAGTAAACGTGTCAGGCGATGCTGACTCTCCCTCCATGTGCTATCCCTCTCTGACACTTTTAAATTCAACTTTATGAGTCACGAGCAGGTCACAAACAGGGTGTTGGAGAACCACGTTCTAGGACAGAGAACAGAGGGTTTGGAGACGGAGGGGCTTCCCGACCTTGACGATTCCACCTTGCTGGTCTCAGTTTCCTCATCTGAAATCTGCAACAGGAGGCACTGGCCTTCCAAAGGGCCGCACTAAGGCTTACGCAGAATCATAGCTGGATTTCTAGCCCAGCGGGTCAAGGGAAACATCGGCGGCCACAGTGTGATTGCTACCACTGGTGGTGGTGGTTGCTATGAGACACCGTCCTGGTGTGCGGGGGGAGGCAGCTCAGTCTGTGGTGGGCGCACAGGTGCTTGGGGGACACACGGGGTCGCCTGGTGTGGGGGCGGGTCAGGCTGCCTGTCTGCTGCGGGGGGGGGGCAGGGGGGGCACTGGCTCTGCTGGATGGGGTTCGCGCACTTGAAGCCACAGGTGCCTTCCCCCCCCTTTTCACTGGTAGTGTAAGGAAATGACGGGTATGCACATAAACTTACGATTTAAAAACCATAATAAAAACGTGAGAAGAAAAAGAACGTGTAGTCAACGAAGAGGCTTCTGTTTGAAGATGGTCATGTGCCCTTGAAAACTCCTTTAAGGAAACAGCTGGACAGTTTTGAAAACTTTGGGACCCTAGTGTCTGCAAACCCTGCCATCGAAGGGCATTCTGAGTCTCTGAGTCGGGTGCGTAGGAATGCTACTGGGGGGGAGGGGCGAGGGGGGACGGTCCTGCTGAAGACACTGCCTGGAATCCTCTCCTGCCTCACCTGGAGGGGCTGACGGTCCCTGAGTCGCTGGACCCCGTGGGCCTCGCCTCCCTGTGAACAGCCTGTGATGCGAGATGAACGTTAATGTACACATTTCCTCTGCTCAGCAAAAGCCTATAACTGCATAGAAGAAGGCAGAGGGAGGCAGCCTGCAGAGGCTGGAATAAAGACTGCTTCCCGCCCCGAGGGTCTCCAGAGCCACATGAGCCTGAGTGAGACAAATGGACACGTCGCCTCGCTGAGAGATCAGAGTCTCTGACCTTCGGTGCTGGGCAAGCGTGAGGGCAGACGCTGGGAAAGCCAACCTCAGTTCCGAAGCAGGATCAGCTCCCTGGCACCAGCCCTGCCCTCTCCCTCCTTCTCCCCCTGCCCGTGAGCTAAGTGTTTGATAACTATACTGCAGACGGATGGCAGTTTGCCCTGGTGGTTTATGGGATCTGCTTATGTAAGCTGCCAAATGACCCCAAGATGCTGGGGTCTCCCCGATCGTGGCCAGACTTGGCGTTCTGTGCCCCGGGGGCAGAGGGGGTTACGGGGAACATCGGGTGCAGAGGGGGTTACAGGGAACATCGGGGGGGGGGCAGGGCTGCTTTGGGCACCTGCGGAATCAGCAGGGTGTTTCCATGAAACAGCTCAGTGGCTAGACATTCCACACACAGAGAAAAGTGGCAGGCCTTTGCCATTGTGTATGTGTTTTTGAAATATGTTTTTATTGATTTTAGAAGCAAAAGAGAGAAGGAGAGAGACATGGATCAGCTGCCTCCTGCGTGCCCCCTACTGAGGATTGAACTCACCACCTGGGCAGGTGCCCAGATGGGGAATCGAGCCTGGCACCAATCCGTGCCTGGGGTGACGCCCACCGAGCCACACGGCCAGGGCATCACTGTGTCTTGGGCTTGTAAGATCAGTGAGGTGGGACCGAGCCCAGCCCCCAGAACAGGGAGGATGAAGTGTGCAGGAAGCATCTTGCCGAAGGTCACAGAGCAAGTGGGCAGCAGGGCGGCCACCTGGCATGGTGGTGCCCTCTTGGGGGTTCACGATGCCACCTTGAGCGAGCCCTTGGGTGGCCCTCCCCCCTGCTAAGGGTTCCGAATGGACTGTCCCTAATGAGTTGATGATAATGAAGAGATGATGGATGGTTTAGATGCACAGGGTTTCATAGAAATTAAAATAGCAACAATAAGGACAAAACCAGGATTTCATCACTCAGAGGAATATCTTGAAAAGAAAAATAATTTTAAAAAAAAAGCAGCAAGCGTGTATAGACTTGTCTCCGTGGAGGGAAGGCACGCTCCCGAGGCATTCGTATTCCAGCAGAGGAGCTAATATTTTCATGTTTCTGGTTTAAAACGAACTCATCTCAATGGCTCGATTGCCTTGAAAGCCAGAGCAGGCTTCCCGTGCCACCGTGTTTGCAAAGACCAGCTCCCCCACGCGAGCAGAGGAGCAGAGGGAGCCTCTATGTCCCCCTTCCATGTTGTAGCAGTGTCCCTGCTGTCCACTGCAACGCTATTCCTATGTTGGTCGGAGAAGCAGAGGAAGACGTAGGGGGAAAGGCTCCTAGAGCCGAGAATGGGAAACGGGGTGCAGGGTGTGAGGAGAGCCAAGTGCAAGCCCAGACTCTGAGCACGTTGATGCCCCGTTTTATCAAATCATCATGTCACCCTCAGATAAAGACGACACGTAACTGCTTTATGGCTTGTATTTCCTTCGCAACAAGGCAGCTGTTCACACCCGCTGACACGCCCCTTCCAAGTGTCCAGGCCCTGCCTGCTGCTTTCCCGTTAAAATCTTTTCTTTATCTTTTGCTAAATGCGGCATCCATTTCCCGACCTTTCTGTGTGCTTGTCGTGCATGTTTAAGTAGGAATGTCTTTTCATTGTCCACTGGAAAACGTTACTTTTTCTTTAAAACACAGGCTGCAGCTCCCTCCCCGCAGCCAGCGCTCCCCCACCCTGATCTCTGTCCCCACACTCCTTCCCTCCTCCCAGACATCATATCGGCCATATTTTTAGTTACACAATGACGTGCTTCTTCCCTCTGGTAGAACAGGAATTCCTTAAGTGGGGCTGTGTGTTATTTATCATCCTGCATGTGCCTCACACATGGTTAGTGCATGTTTAGTGAAATGAATGTAGTCCATTCTCATGGTGACTGTGAGACCTGCTGGCGGAAGCTGGCGCCAGTCCCCTTGCTAGGACCGCATGGACCCAAGCTCCTGACCCCGTTCCGGCATCTCCCTGCCCCAGCTGTTCCATTCCCCTCTGGTGGCTCCAGATGGTGGAGGCGGGCAGCGTGGGGAGATCACCTTCCTCTGACTGCACTCGCCGGGCAGGCAGGTGCCCATCAGGGTCAGGGTGGCACTGAGGTGAGGCAGCTGAAAGGAGTCTCTGGTTTCTAGTCCCGAGAGTGACCCAGGCTCTGGAAACACCACAGTGTGGACTCTGAAATGACCAATCCCTCTCCATACAGGTCAGTTCCATGGCTGTCACCCAACGCTTGGCTTTGCTTGCAGAGAAATCCTCCCCGAGAACCACGCGGCTGGAGTCACTGCCTGGAGCGCTACCACAGTCCTCAGGGCGGGTGTTTGTGACGTCGCACACCATGTCCACGTGGGCAGCGCACGTGGCAGAGGTGGTGGAGAGGCCGACACCTCCAGGGCCCTCTGGCGCTGACCCAGCCCTCTCCAATCCGGAGCGTCCCCTAGTGTATCTGCTGCTCCTGACCTCGCCCAGGCCACCAACCGCTCCTCACAAGTTGAAGAAGTAGTTCAGTCTCTTTCTCGCCAAAATCGAGCAGCTGGATTCCCCACCACAGCGGGAGCAGCATTAAGTGATGGTCGCAGCACTGCACAGGGCGGGCAGGGCCTACAAGTGTAGATATTAGTAATAGGTGTAGATCTCAGTAATAGGTGTAGATATCAGTAACAGCGTAGATCTCAGTAATAGGTGTAGATCTCCGTAACAGTGTAGATCTCAGTAACAGTGTAGATCTTAGTGACAGTGTAGATCTTAGTGACAGTGTAGATCTCAGTAATAGGTGTAGATATTAGTCACAATGTAGATCTCAGTAACAGTGTAGATCTCAGTAACAGTGTAGATCTTAGTAACAGTGTAGATCTTAGCAACAGTGTAGATCTTAGCAACAGTGTAGATCTTAGTAACAGTGTAGATCTCAGTAACAGTGTAGATCTTAGTAACAGTGTAGATCTCAGTAGCAGCGTATATCTTATCAACAGGTGTAGATCTTAGTAACAGTGTAGATCTTAGCAACAGGTGTAGATATTAGTAACAGGTTTAGATCTTAGTAATAGTTTAGATCTTAGTAACAGGTGTAGATCTTAATAACTGTAGATCTTAGTAACAGTGTAGATCTTAATAACTGTAGATCTTAGTAACAGGTGTAGATCTTAGTAACAGTGTAGATCTTAGCAACAGTGTTGATCTTATTAACTGTAGATCTTAGTAACAGGTGTAGATCTTAGTAACAGGTGTAGATATTAGTAACAGGTTCAGATCTTAGTAACAGTGTAGATCTTAGTATCAGGTGTAGATCTTAGTAGCAGGCAAAATTAACAAGCACCGTATGCAGGCAAGGTGCTGATTGCTTTACACACACTTGCCAGTGATGTCAGGGGTGTGTGTATGAGTTCCGAAACCCATAGAACATGGCATACTACCCAAGTCACTGTTTCCTTGTACCTGAGCCATCAAATCAGCCCTCGGTGTATTCTCATCCCAAAAGATGTAGAGGAGATGTAGCAGCCAGAGCAGCTTTTAAAAAACAACCCGGGAAGGACACGTTCCTGCTCTGAACCTCTGGGGCTCCCATCAGACCCCGATAGGCCGCATGTGACCCGAGTCCCCACCCCTGCCTAGGGTGCTCCATCTCCCCTGGACACCCAGGTGCCCACCTTCTCCAGTCCTGCGTTTGCATCCATCCTGCCGTACCCACTGCTCTGCGCCTGGCGTCCCTCTTCTCATGAACCAGGGGCCAGGCCCACCCCGCTCGGGCGGCCTCTCAGCCAGTGTGGCCCGCACTCACTGCCCACAGCAGCGGTCAGCACCATGGCCTCGGGACTTGCTCTCATTTCAAGTGGGCAGCAGGCGTGAGGGAAAAGAAACAATTTCAAAGTCTGAGAAAATAATGCAAGATGTCTTGTTCATATCACAAGCTGAGTGGTGACATTTGGCGCATGTCCGATTAAGTAAATATTAAAACTGATCTCACGTTTCAGACTATCCCGTGGAGCCCCCAGAACACGCCTGCTTTCAGAGGCGCTGGGTCAGGTCCGCTGGACATTGGTCCAGGCCACTGCCCTGTGCTCTGCTCGTGGCCTTCGGGCTCTGGCGTGGTCTTCGCGGCTGCTAACTCTCCGGCTCTCCCGCCAGCAGGGGGCGGCCTGTGGGCACTGCCGTCTGCAGTGTGAGGCAGTGGCTGGCGAATTGTGGGCGTGGAGGAGGGTCACGGCCACTAATGAATAAAGGGGACGTTTTCATCAACCCGACTGCCTTCCCACGGGTTCCGCTCCACGAGGCTGGAGTCTTCAGAGTAACCGCTCTTTATATGATGACACTCTCTCTATCCACCACACTCAGCAAACTTTCCTGTCAAAGACCAGCCAGTGACTCTTTCAGTCCTGCAGGGCAGACAGCCACTGTCACAACTGCTTAGGTCTATAGGTAGGGAGCGACTGTGGCCCTAGTGTAAGGTGACCAGACGTCCCCTTTTGGCGGGACAGTCCCGATTTTTAACAACTTGTCCCGCATCCCATGGTGTTTTAAAAAAGTCCCGATTTTTTGAAAGAATGCACGACAAGCTAGGGAACAGTGGGAGAACAGGAAGGGAATATATGGTTTTCGGCGGCCAAGAGGTCAATGGTGTCCCACTTTACCAATGTTAAAATCTGGTCGCCTTACCCTAGTGTGGCCCTGTATGGCCCTAGTGCGGTCCTAGCATGTCCTTAGCATTGCCCTAGTGTGGTCCTCGCAGCCTGTAAACTTATGAGCAGGGATGTCTTTCCAGGGGCACTTACAGACACATGGGTGACTGCGCTGGACCGGGCAGTAGTGTGATGGACCCTGGCTTAGGCCGTCCACACCTAACATGTGACCACAAAAACTTTTGAATCAATTAGCATGCATGCTGAGCACTTGTAACAGGAAGTGCATGGCGACAGGATCGCTGAGCTGTGCTCCAGTCTTCACATGCTTCCACGTCAGCTGTAGAAACTGCACATGTATTTATGTTAAATTCTTAATAAAGACATAGATGCTAAGGTCTTATCTAAAAGCCACACCTCAAGGATGATGGCTGTCCCCACACCGTGATGTGCCAGGAATACGCGTGGCATGTAGGAAAGCGACACGATGTGGACATCCAAGCAGAAGGGACGCCCCTCGCGGAGAGTGCGAGGAGCGGGCGTCTGGTGCCGCAGACGGAGCTCTGCAGGCGTCCGGCGGAGCTTCCCCTGGGTCTTCAGCAGCAACTGTTTCCTGAAGCCTCACAGGCTGACCTTGAACTTCTCCCACAGCAGGTTGAACACGTCCTGGCCGGCGCGGGAGGGGAGGCAGGACTGACGCTGTGCAGCCGTGAGCTGGTAAACCGGTTACACCAGTCACAAGACTGCGATTTCAATATTTTAAACTCAGACCCCAGGGAATCACGCTAGATGTGTTGTTGTGGACCGACATTAGCAAGAATCAGACCACCAACTCCAATTAGGTCTTAAGCAGCAAGCGAGGATTTGTTGAGCTGGCCAGCGACTGCCACAGGCACCTCCACGCAGGGAGCTCTCCCCTGCAGCAGCCCGACCTTGGTGCTAGGCAAGCTTTTATTCACAGAAACCACAACCATAATCAGGGCCTTGGTGCACAGGGGTCAGGAAGTAGGAAACTTGGTGTTATGTCTGGGCACCCATCCTTGACTTGGTATCTTGTCAGTTTACAGAGAACTCTAACTGGGGTATGGCTGGGGAACAGATTTGAAAATTTTCCACTGACATTTAACTCATTGGTGGTTATCTTGCTGGTGGCCTTGAAAACAACTCAGTTCTAGCCAATTAAAAAATACACCTGGCATGGCATGAGAGTATGGGCGTATCTAGTCTCTGGGCTACAAGATCAGACAGCTAAGTTTATCTTCCCCATTATTCAAGCAGGCTAGAGCAGGCTAGAGAGCAAAGTTACATTTAACTCATCACAGCAGGTCCTCCAACTGGACGATTATCCCCAGGTGCTGAGGAGCATGCACGCTTCCCAGTCAAACTGTCCAGTCTCTGAAGAAGAGGTGAGGCCCCACCATGGAAGGGCAGTGTCCACTTCATCATCTCGTGCCTTAGCCGCCCATGGTTGGATGTGGTCACCTGCCCCCCAGGTGAGCCCTCGCCGACTGGGTGGGTTCCATGTCCTGGCACACTACCCCCATTGGGAGGACAGAGGGAAGAGTGCAGAGCCCAGCCTCAGGCCAACCATCGTAGCAAGTCCGCGTCCCGTCTATTGCAGCGGCCACGTCTTCTCCCTCCATCGCTGCTCAGGACCCTCCTCGTGCGGGTGCAGCCTCCTCTCTGCCTCCCAGGAAAGAAGCTGAGTGGCTGAATGGCAATTGGGTTACAGCCAGCGGCCACCTGCCCCGTGCTGCCCATGCACAGGCGCTTCCCCAGAGTCACGGCCAAGTCGCTGAAGGCACGGCCTGCGCTCATGCCTGCGCAAGAGGGACGGGGGCTGAAAAGCAGCGGGGTGTGGGGCGCGGTGGGGGAGCAGTGCCATTTGGATGGCGCCCTACAGCTTCCCGAGTATTAACATACATGACCCTGTAGGGTCTGCATGGGCGCCTGGGGAGGGCACCCCCTTCGCCGGCCGGTCACTGCCGTGTGTAACCACGCAGGTACACGGAACAGTCTCTGTTGGATTTGCCAGAATGGGAGGCGAGGGTGGACACAGCAGGCGAAGGGCTGAGAACTGCAATTAGGATTCCAGTGAGTGGTGGGCACCACGCCGTGTGGCCAGTCTGTGGGAGCTCGGATCGGGACGAGGAGCACATGCCTGATTTCTGTCCCTAGAACTTGGGAGTAAATTCTGGGGTGGAGAACACCAGACATGTGCAAATGTGAGCTGGACGTGTGCACAGGGCACGGGTGCCATGCAGCGCCAGAAGAGACAGCCCGCTCCTGTGCCAGGGCCCAAGTCCCCACTCGGCGTTATTGCTGACCGTCTCTCTCTTTGTAAACTCAGACTTGGAGATGGCCACACACAGCACCAGGCAAGGCGTGTGTGACTGACCAGAGAACTGAACAGGGAGAGGGTAATGCTGAGGAGCAGGGCCTGGGGAGTGGAGGGAGACGAGGCCCTGGAGAAGCGAGGGTGGGAGGCAGGGCTCTCTATGTCCACGTGGTGGGAGGCGGAGGTGCGTGTGCTGGGAGCATGAAGTTCTCAGTTCACTTCTCTGTCTCTCCGAAGGGTTAATGCTGAGATGAGGGGCAGAGGCCTCATGGTGATTTGCGATGTGGGGAGGAGCAGGAACGACTGATCTGGGGTACCCAGCAGTGACCCGCAAGGGGTGTGAGGACCAGGGGACCTGGTGGTCGGCCGGAGGTGAGTGGCCCTGAATTAAGAGGAAGGACTGTTTGAAACTGTAGGAAACTGAGTTACCCCAGTGTGCGGCCAGAACACAGTGCGGACTTTCAAAGCAGGTGGCTGCTGTGTGTGAGTGTGCGCGTGGGAGAGACTGCTGGAGGCATTCCACGTCCCATGGGGTCGCTGGGCACGGTCGCAGGGGCGTGAATGGATGAGGAGAGGCCACCTGCGCGGACTGCGGGGTAGACAGCTGCATGGAGTTCAGTCCCCCCAGGTCCATGCAACAGTGAAGTCTGTCACCCCACACCCAGCGCAGCCACTGTCCCAAGGAGGGGACCCTGCCCCTTGCCAAGCTCCTGTGCAGGGCGGCGAGTGCCTGGCAGGGCGTGCTGTGGCCTCCAGGCCGGGCGCAGCCCAGGTCACGGTGCTCAGAGCAGAGCATCAGTGCAGACACGCTCCCTGGTTCCTAAGGAGATGGGACCCTATGCGGCAGGAAGCACTGGCCTGGAGACACAGGTGGGCGTGGAAAGAACCCTCGAAAGCTGGCTTGTTTTCCTCATCGTTTAACCCTTGGCCTAATGTGTGCTTACAATTCCGCCGCTGTCCGCATTCGCCTCCTCTGTCACCGGAACACTCCTGGGGCCATTCCCCGCTCTGCGATGTAGGCACAGGAACCCTTAGCGTTTCACTCACCTCAGTGTGTGTGTCTTCCCATACTCTCAACGCCCAGGGTTCACATGAATCAGAGAGCTCACAGAATGCAAACTTCACACTTGTTAATGTGGCTCTGCTTTTATCCACTCGTAATTTAGCAATAACTCCAGTAAAGTACAGTTAGGAGAGAAGAAGCTATCCTATATAATACAAAGCTAATATGCAAATCAACCAAATGGCAGAATGAGCAGCCACGATGATGTGCACAGGGGGCAGATGCTCAGCACAGGAGCTGCCCCTTGGTGGTCAGCGCACTCCCACTGGGGGAGTGCTGCTCAGCCAGAAGCCAGGCTCAGGGCTGGCAAGTGCAACGGCGGTGGTGAGAGTCTCTCCCACCTCTGTGGTGGGGCTAAGGATGTCCGACTCCCACGGGGAGCGGGCCTAAGCTGTCAGTTGGACATCCCCCAAGGGTTCCCGGACTGCAAGAGGGTACAGGCTGGGCATGAATTTCATGTGCTTGGCCTCTAGTGTAAAATAATTCTGTGACTGCAGGTAGTTCTTTTTTTTTTTTTCTATTTATAATTCTCAGCCAACATGAAATATTGCCCCAAGGAAAACCAGCCTGATGTGGGTATTTTTAGCTCCTCCCTACTGTCTGTAGTTTCTAAGCCCATTTCATGTTTCAAGAAATGAGAAAAGGGGAAAAAAGTTTATGTTGGTTTAACATTATGGTGTAGTCTTGTCCTTGAGCCATGCAAACAGCCCAGGATCTGAGCCCAACCTCTGCTCCCACCGGCAGAGCCCAACGTGGACGGCTGCTGTGCAGTCACAGGACCTCGCAGCCCTTCGCATCCTGGGGGTTCCTTGCCAGACAGTGACTGTCTTCCTCTAGGTTTCAGTGTTTCCCTCTTGTGTTTCCGATAACATGGGGATGCTTTATTGCATTGCACCGGGCTGGTTGCCATGGTGATCAGCAGTGGCTGTATGCTGTAAAAATAACCTTCCTTCCTTGATAGATTTCACTTGAGTGAAAATAACCCTTAAAAATAGGTTGAAATTTACATACTAACTCTTCCAGCAGGTTCAAGGGGGAAAGAATGGATGACAGTGTGACTCCAGGCACGCTGGGCGAGCCGCGGGTGGGGCAGAGATTGGCTGCAGGCCAGTGCAGGCCGCCAGGTTTTAGGGGGAAACCATACATTTCTTGTGGCTGAAAAATATATTAGAAAACATTAAAATCTCTGTGGGAATTAGTGGCTGCAAGAGCTGGTGGCTCGTGGATCATATTAAATGCTGGTCTAGACTAGATCAGCATTTCTCACACTGTGTTCCAGAGGCCGCTGTTCCAGAACATGTCAGCGGGCGCTATCCCAGAAGTCAGCCAGTGGCTGCTCTGTGACCGAACATTTGAGAAACTACTTCTGTGTTCACAGCACATGCTGTCATGTCGATGTGTTAGGCATTCCAAAGTGAAGAGCCACCTCACTGTGTTTAAGAAACTTACAGGCAAGCCTTGGTTCTGGAATGTCTTCCATCTCAGACAATTCTGTTCTCAGCCAATTTGTTCACAGGAAAAATGTCTCGGTTGTAGAAAGGTTGTCTAACAAAACCTCAGTTCTAGACCTGACAACCCTTTCTGCGAGGGCATCACCATGACAAAAAGCACCTCTCAGGCCAAAATAAAAGAGAGGACGTGCCAGCAGAGTCAGTTTGGGATTAAGCCTGCCTAGTCACCATCTCAGGAAACTATGCTGTGAATATTTTTGTGGGTTTCTTTGTTGTTGTTTTTTTGTTGTTGTTGTTGTTTTGGCTTTTGTTGCTGGTGAAATGGATGATTAGCACAATTTTAAAACTTAAAAAGGCCATCAGAGTGCTGATGTTGCTACGGTTGTGAAATGAACAATGATCACAGGCAATTGAAGAGGTAGGACAACCCTTGTGTCAGCTTTTCCGAGGCAGTGATAAGTCAAAAAGCAAAGATGCTCCATACTGACCTTAGCAACACCCTGGACCAGGGCTGACAGTGATTCCTTTATGGTAAGGCGAGGAGGGGGTGATTCGATAAATGTAAGAAAAGAAATGTTTGTTTGCAGATTAAACAGTCCTTTAGACATGTCCTGTATATGAGAAAGTTTAAAACAGGGAATTATTTAGGGGTCTGCAACAAATTAATTTAATTTACATTCTTTCTAGTGGGGGTAAACGATTCAAGTTTTCAAACAAATCACTTCAACAGCCTTCTGGAACAAATTAGGTTTGAGGTTCAACTGTCTCCCACTAATAACAATTAAAAGAACCTCTTTTGGGAAACTTCTTGGACCCTCCACTCCTCTCTTGTGTGGTTGTAAATGATCTCACGAAGCTGGCTTTGCCGACTGGAGGAACTTCTACTAACTTCTTCGGCGGTGCTTTGGCTTAAGAAAATGAAGAAAGAGAAACCCAGGCTATTTGGCGGTGATAAAGCTGGGACTGACATGCAGGGACAATAAGCATCATGACATAGTCCCATAGAATGAGCAGATCACAGCCCCAAATGTGCTTCAGAACAAAATCAGAGTGGTCTGCACATCTGCTTTCCTAGCCTGGGGCAGGTTAAGATATTAACTGTCAACACACGCCCACACATAGCTCTTGGCTCCTAAGGAAGTTCATCTAGAGGGCTGTTAGGGAAACACACACATTGTGTCTGTGTTTCCCTCCAAGATGCTGAGCCCTCAGCTCGTCTCGCTCTTCTCTGGTTACATATCCAAACCTGCGAGCATCTTCTGGTTCGTGGCTCACGTTAGTATTGGAGGAAAGGTATTTTCCAAGCAAAAATTAAAGTCTAGCCATGTATTTTCCTATCTACTTCTCAAGCATTCCTGAACACTAATTGGTCACTTTTGAAATGCTAGCTGAACCCCTAACTGAACGTAGGTTGAAGTCTTATACCATCAGCGTATTCCTCATGCTCTGAGTTTACTGACTCAGTAATGCAGTCCCCTGTATGCTGGAAGCTTTCCAAACACCTTGTGAGCCCCGACCTCTTGTCCTCACTCTGTTGGAAGAAGAAGCCACAGTCTGTTCATACTTATACTCTGAAAACTGATCAATTATGATGAATTAAATGTGCTTATTTTCTATTATTCAAAGGTTGCATAATTTCCTTTCCTTTAACCTTGACCCCCTACCTCACACCATACACAAAAATTAATTTGAGGTGGATCATATAAAACTCTAAGAAGGAAACATAAGTAAATGTATTTGCAATCTTGAAGTAGACAAAAATTTCTTCGACACAACATAAAAATCAAAAGCCACAACAACAAAAAACGCGTAAATTGGAATTTACAAAAATTAAAAAATTCTGTTCATCAAAAGATATAATTAAGAAAATGAATAAGCAAGCCACAGACTGGGAAAAATATGTGCAATACATGTATGTGGCAATGGGCACATATCTAGAATATATCAAAATTCCTACAACTCAACAATAAAAAGACAAACAAGACAGACAACCTATTAAAGATTAGGAAAAACCTTGAACATGAATGTAATGAAAGAGGACAGAGGTATGGCCAGTAAGCACTTGAACGAGTCCTCAACTTCTTCATATCTAAATAAAGTGGGGGTATGCAAATT
>PVJC01031280.1:0-20676 GCA_004026665.1 Murina feae | reverse complement strand
ATTTTTTTGCATATATCTGTCCAATTTTCCCAGCACCATTTATTGAAGAGACTGTCTTGATCCCATTGTATGTTCTTGCCTCCTTTGTCAAATATTAATTGAGCATATTGGTTCGGGTCGATTTCTGGGTTCTCTATTCTATTCCATTGATCTATATGTCTATTCTTGTGCCAGTACCAGGCAGTTTTGAGAACAGTTATTGCCACTGTTTTAATACCTATCTATCTACCTGTCTAATTATCCACTATTATTTATCTTTTTTTCTTTTCTGACTTCTTTTAAAATCTGTCCCCAGTACACAACTATACTTGGTTTTCATTATAGGCCCTACAGTTCACTCATGCATCCTCTTTTTTTAACTCTGCTGTCCACCAACTCTTTTATAAAGTTCTCCCCTCCATCCTGTTCCACCCCTCCCACACCTGGTTACTTCCCCCCAAACTCTCCCTGGCTGCTGCTCCCTCTGCCCTGCCCCCTGCCCATCTCTCCATCTCCTGGCTCCCCTTGACTTCTGCCTGAAAAGGGATCGATGGCTGCCTGGAAAGTGATTGATAGATTTCCAGGCCGCAGCCTCCGGGCGGGGGCCAACTCACTCCTCCTGCCCCCGGCTGCCGCCTGGAATCCATGGCTTACCCTCTGTGTGTGTACCCTGCGATGATCAATTCCAGGCTGCAGCCACGGGGCTGCTCGCTCCTCCTGCCCTGCTCCTCCTGCCAGTGGCTGCAGCCATTGGCCGGCTCACTACTCCCACTCCCTGGCTCCCGAGGCAGAGGTCTTCCATCTGCCCTGCTGGACCCTGGTGTGCGGCTTCTCCGGGGCTGCGGCCTCCGCCATCTTGGCTGGGCTAATTTGCATATAGTCGCTCTGATTGGCTGGCGAGCATGGCTTAGGCATCCTGAAGAAATGGTCAATTTTAATATTACGCTTTTATTAGATTAGATATTTTATTGATTTTTTACAGAGAGGAGGGGAGAGGGATAGAGAGTTAGAAACATTGATGAGAGAAAAACATCAATCAGCTGCCTCCTGCACACTCCCACTGGGGATGTGCCTGCAACCAAGATACATGCCCTTGACCAGAATTGAACCTGGGACCCCCCAGTTCAAAGGCCAATGCTCTATCCACTGAGCCAAACTGGTTAGGGCAGCCTTTTGTTTTAAGTGTGCTGTAGGGCCCAGTTGCTCAGCCTCCCCAGTCACCTGAGCTGGGCACTCCAGGTGCAACTCTGTGTGGGCTGTGTGCACAGTCTTGCAGTTGAGCCTTGATTGCTATTGGCATCTCTGGGAGCAGTTGACCTTCAGGCCTATGGCTGTGAGGACCAGCTGTGACTACAGTGTGAGCACTCCTGTGCAGGAGAGGAGGCCAAGCCGTGAAGAAGGCAGGCTGGTGCTAGTGTCCTGTCTTGGGCCTTTTATTGATAGGTTTGGGGCACTGTCACCAGCTGCAGCTTGTTTGAGAGATTTTAGCAAAGTCTGAAACCTGAGCCAGGACAGGCCATTCATATGGAAAAGCTGCTGCAAACAGAGTGGGTGGGACTGCATATTGAATGGGGTGGGGTCTCAGGGAATCCCCAGGGTGGAGCAAACAGTGTGAAACAGGCTGATGGAAACTCAGATATGGCTGCCAGTCATTCCTGTGACAGGGCAGGTCCCAGCACAGGAACAATGACCCTTGTGAGCACTCCTGTCTGGGAGAAAGCCGCCTGGCTAAGTTCCTGCCCCGATGTCAGACTATCCAGTTCCTCCCTGTATGTGTCTGGGTCCCCTGATGCTGGAGCTCAGAGAAGTGGGACAGTTTAAGTTTGTGTACAGGCCATTTAAGAGGAATACCCGGGACTCTAGCAGCTTATGTGTCACCTAGCCACAATACCCACCGGTTTTTACAGCCTGAAGTTACAGGGACTTCTCTTCTCAGCTCTGGAACTCTGGACCAAGGTACTGGTGTGGGGCTGGGACCCATGCTTCTCATGGGCAGTCTCTGCAGAGACAATCTTCCTCCCGACGGAAAAAACAGCACTGTGGGTGCGGGACTAGTCCATTCAGTGCCTCTGCCCCAGTCTTGATGTGCTTTCTTCTTTACTTCTCTAGTTGTAGGACTTCCATTTAGCCAGCTTTCAGGCAGTTCCAAGCAATGGTGGTTTTGTATTTTAGTTGAGATTTTGATGTGGTTGTAGGAGGTGGTGAGTACAGGTGGTTACCTATGCTGCCATCTTGGTTCCTCTTTCTGAGTTATCTTTTTTTAAGGATTCCACATAAAAATAAAAGTGATACCATGTATTGTTTGTCTTTCTCTGTCTGGTTTATCCCACTTAGTATAATGTCCGCAAGGTCCACCCATGATATCACAAATTAGCAGGATTTCCTTCTTTTTCACAGATGAATAATTATAAAGAAAAATTGACAAATCTACTACCACAGTGGAAGACTTGGAAGACTTTACTCTTTCAGCAATTAACAGATAAAATCTTAAAAGTGGTTAAGGGTATACTTGCTGGGAATAACACAAACCAGTTTGAGGCATACTCAGAACACTGAGTATTAGGCATACTAGACATACTCAGAACACTGTATAATTAGTAAATGCACATTCCTCTCAAACACACAAAACATTTATAAAAATTAACCACACATTAAACCTTAAAGTTTGTCATCACATATTCCCTAGAATTAATGTTATTACCAAATAACTCATGTTTTATGACCACAAGATAATTATGTTAGAAAACTTGAGGCCCAGTGCACGGATTCGTGCATGGGTGGGGTCCCTCTCACAATCTGGTAGCCCTGGGAGATATAGCAGTACAGAAGCAGCAGGCTCATTCTGGCTCCACTGCTGCCTGGCTTCTGGCTAAGTGGTGCTCCTGCTGTGGGAGTGCACTGATGACCAGGGGGCAGCTCCTGTGTTAAGCGTCTGCCCTCTGGTGGTCAGTGTATGTCATAGCAACTGGTCGTCTGGTTGTTTGGTCATAACAGTTGCTTAGGCTTTTATATAGATAGATGATAATGAAAAGAAAATTAAAATGCTCCCATACGGTTGACTCTGAAATTTGGTATATTAGGGAGTTGAGGCAATAGGAAGATGGAAGAACTTTAAGATTTGTCTTGGATTTCATTGCCATCCTTTCTTCATCCCCACCACAGGTGCATGCCAACTTTATGAACCTGTTCCAGGCCAAACAACCAGGGAGTCTGCTGTTCGAGGTGCTGGTGTTTGCTGAGCGGCTGAGTGAGGGTCGGAATACGCCACATTACCGTGCGGTGAAATGGCATTACAATGAACAGTCTCTGCATGAAGCTCTCTTTGGGGAAAAGTCACGACTGGCAGACCGGCTGCTCGCCCTGGTCATCCACCCGGAGGAGGAGGTTCAGATCCAGGCCTGCAAGGTCATAGTCAGCCTGCAGTGCCCCCAGGATATAAGAGGGCAGTGCTCTTCCTGCCATACCGGTCAATCCTACTTTAATAGTGGGAAATAAAAGTAAGGAGAGCCAATAAATGAGTATGGGAGAGAAGCTTGAGAAGCAGTGTCTGTCCAGGGCCTCCAGGGCTGGTGGAGATTTCATCCAGCATAGCCCGTGCCCCAGAGCATGGCAAAGGCTGGGCCCACCTCCCAGAACACATCCCCACTTCCCTGTTTGGGGGACAGACTCCCTTTCCTCTTGCTGCTTTTCAAGTTGCAGTGTGGAGCCAGTGCTTCCAGGGAGCTTCTGGGAGAAGGCAGGTTTGGGGACTGAGGCCAAAGATATTCAACAACAGATAGTATAACATTGGATCACTCAGGATGGGCGAGGTTTTGCTGCAGTAACAAACGACCTCCAAATTTTAGCAGCTTAAAAAGGACCAAGGTTATTTCTTATTCACACTCTGTGTCCATGCGTTGGGGGTAGGGGGTGAGTGGAAGGGCAGGCGAATGTTTTAATCCATCTTCTCTCAGGGGCAGGCTGAGGGAGGCTCTTCATTGTGTTTCTGCAACTCCTACTAGAGAAGGCAAAGGAAGTGTGGCAGTGATCACTGGCTCTTAAAAGTTCAACCACACCCCACTGCTGTGGCTCAGTGGTTGGGCATCATCCTAAGAACCAGGAGGTCACGGTTCAGTTCCTGATCAGGGCACATACCCAGGTTGTGGGCTCAATCCCCAGTGCGGGGCATGCAGGAGGCAGCCCATCAATGATTCTCTCTCATCATTGATGTTTCTCTCTCTCTCTCTCTCTCTCTCTCTCTCTTTCTCTCTTTCTCTCTCTCTCTCTCTTTTCCTTCCCCTCTGAAATCAATAAAAAAAAAAAACTAAAAAAAAAAAAGAATATAGTAATAGTACTTATCTTGTAAAGGTGTTGGGGAGATTCTATGGGAATTATCTGAGTTAATATCAGGCACAGTGTTGTGCCTGAAGAGGTTTTCATCCAAGATGAGCTCTGAGGAGCTAGGAAATGCTCATTGAGAAAATGAAAAATTAGTGTGGAAAGGTCCTCGGAGAGCACTGAGTCTGATGTCTCTCCAGTCTCTTTGGGTAACAGGCACCCAGGAGTCCCAGAGTCCCCTGTGAAGCGCCCTGAAATGCCGCAGGAAGCAGAGTGCATATCCTATCTAATAAAAGAGCAATATGCAAATTAGGCATCACTCCATCACAAAGATGGCCACCCCATGGCCACAAGATGGTGGTGCCCAGTCTGGCTTAGCCCCGCCACTGAAGTGGTCAGGCCTGTTAGCCAGGCAGGCGGTGGGGGGAGGTAGGGGGCCCGAGGGACAGAACAGGTGATCAGAGGGGGCTGGGGGTCCCCTGCCCAGGCCAGAGGCCTCAGGCATGGGCAAAGGTGGAGCTGGTGATCAGAGGGGTATGAGGGTGCCCTACCCAGGCATAAGGCCTGGGCCAGAGGCCTCAGGCCTGGGGAGGGGCAAGGCCGGAGATCGCAGGGGCCTGGGTTCCACGGAGCCAGTGATCAGAGGGGCAGGGGTGGAGCCTGCAATTGCAGGGGTCTGGGCACCAGTGGAGCCGGCAAAACAGGGGCCTGGGGGTCCCCTGCCCAGGCCTGCAGCCTTGGCCAGAGGCTTCAGTGGGGCAGGGTGGAGCTGGCGATCTCAGGGCCTGGGCAGGGGCAGAGCTGGTGATCAGAGGGGCCTGGGGGTCACCTGCCCAGCCCTATAGCCTTGGCAAGAGGATCAAGGGTAGAGCTGGCAAAGCAGGGGTCTGGGGGTCTCCTGCCTAGGCCTGTAGCCTTGGCCAGAGGCTGCAGTGGGGCAGGGGCAGAGCCAGCAATCTCAGGGGCTGGGCAGGGACAGAGTTGGTGATCAGAGGAGCAGGGGCAGAGCCTGCAACCGCAGGGGTCTGGGCATGAGCAGAGTCTGCAATGCAGGGGTCTGGGGGTCCTCTGCCCAGGCATGTAGCCTTGGCCAGAGGCTGTAGTGGGGCAGGGGCAGAGCTGGTGATCACAGGGGCCTGGAGGTCTCCTGCCCAGGCCTGTAGCCTTGGCCAGAGGATGTAATGGGGCAAGATTGGATCTGGTGATGGCAGGGGCCTGGGGATCTCCTGCCCAGGCCTGTAGCCTTGGCCAGAGGCTGTAGTGGGGCAGGGGTAGAGCTGGTGATCACAGGGGCCTGGAGGTCTCCTGCCTAAGCCTGTAGCCTTGGCCAGAGGCTGTAGTGGGACAAGGGTGGAGCCTGCAATCGGAGGGGCCTGGGGGTCTCCTGCCCAGGCCTGCAGCCTCGGCCAGAGGTTACAGGCCTGGGCAGGGGTGGAGCTGGTGATCAGAGTGAACTACAAAAGAAACACCTTTTCTGACTGCTCATTGGCTAAGCTCCCTGTATTCTACTGGTAATAGTCTTAGTAACTTGGGTAATAAGAATCCCTAAAGGCAATCTAGGATTTTTCCACCACACTCCTGGAGAAAAAAGAAGAAGGTCCACTGCTGGAGGGCTAAGAAATGTCATGTCCTGCCCTAGCCGGTTTGGCTCAGTGCATAATGCCTCCGCCTGCTGACTGCAGAGTGTGGGTTCAATTCTGACCAAGGGCATGTACCTAGGATGCTGGCTTCTCCTTGGCCCGGGCCCAGGTCAGAGCATATGCAGGAGGCAACCAATCAAAATGTTCCTCTCACTTTGATGTTTCTCTCTGTTTTTCCCTTCTCTTCCACATTCTCTAAAAATCAATGGTAACATATCCTCAGGTGAGGATTAAAAAAAAAAGAAAGAAATGTCATATCCTATGAAAGACACATCTTGAAAATGCCTAAAGAAAGTTGTCATTTTTTCATGGTGAAGGGACTGGAGTCTGTGTTGATGAAAACACCTTGGTGGCTGCGGTGACTGGCAGTGGCTGCAGCAATGGGGTGATGGGGCTGGTGGCTTCCCCTGATTAGCCTGGTCGCCTCCCACAAAGGGAGGCCAGACTGTGGCTTAGGCCCGCTCCCCAAGGGGAGCAGGGAGTGGGCCTTAGCCGTCAGTAGGACACACCCTGAGGGCTCCTAATATGTGAGAGGGGGCAGGCTGGGCTGAGGACCACCCCCCTCCAGTGCACGAATTTCGTGCACTGGGCCCATAGTGTAACATAAACCCACACTATGAAGTCTCCATAACAGGGAGACTGCCCAGCCATGGTGGCCACCCACTCAGGTGTGCTCACGCACTGCATTTCCCACTCTTCATTCCCTGTGTTATCTGTGATCCCTTCCCAGCAAACAAACACGCCTAGTGGTTGCTAATGGCTTAAGACATCATGGGAGAAAACCTACAATTGGAGCTAGTCACAGTCTGCTGCTACTTGCTTTAGAAGGCAGATCATGTTGACCAGCTATGGAACCCCACTGTCCTTCAGAGGCAGGATTGAAAGCCACCATCTAGTCCAAGGCCAAGCCTGGCATTTTGCTGAAAGGAAAACAAGCCCAAATAGGGAAAGTGACTTGCTCAATGTCACATGATTGGTCTGGGGCACAAAGAGGATTAGAGCCATTTAGTCTTGGGTATTTTTGTGCCTGTTTTTTTTTTTTTTGTGTGTGTGTGTGTGTGTGTGTTTTTTGTTGTTGTTTTGTTTTGTTTGTTTTTTGGTTAATCTTCACTTGAAAATATTTTTCCATTGATTTTTAGGGAGAGTGGAAGAGAGAGGGAAAGACAGGCAGGAACATCAATGTGAGAGAAACACATCGATTAGTTTGCCTCCTGCACGAGTCCTGACCAGGGCCACTCTCAGCCAGCTCCCTGTGTTCCCATGTCTGGGTACCGGACCTCACCTTCCACATCCTCACCACATCCCAGCAGCCATTCTGAACATCTCACATCTACCCAGGTCTCCAGTGTCCACTGCTGCTTCCCTGATCCTGACATCAGGACTTTTGGGTAGTCATGTTCTGACTTCTGGTCTCCATCACTCCAGGATGCTCTTAGAACCTACATCACATCATCTTCAGAAACGTCGGGGGGCTCCCCACTGCCAACGGAACTTTTTCTCAGCCCAAAGCTAAGTCACATGACCCGGCCAGTATAAACGTCCTCACAGCCAACGCAGGTGCAGTTTTGTTCTCAGAGGTGTGGTCGCCGGGCCCCATTTATCATGGTAATCCTAAAGGAAGTAGCTCAGGCCCTTCACAACCTGGTCATCTTGCTTTCCACTAGCCTCCCATGTCAGGTCTCATCTCCAGCCACACTGCAGTGAACCAGTCTCGCCTGAGCTATAGATCCAACATATAGTCTCCCTGCCTACAATACCCTCCTCTCTCCTCTGCGTTGGGCTGGCTAAGTCTTCTACTGCAGCCTAGAGCTTTCTTCAGCTTTTGCTGCTTCCTGCAGCCCTTCTCATGTGAATCTCTCATTGGGCATTGGGCAAATTAAAGCTTGAATCTTACAGGATTTGTTCTTTTAGCAGCGGGCCTTGCAGTAGAGCCTGCTCTGGGTAGGCACCTGATAACAATTGGCTGATGGTAATGGTAGGAGAGTTGGCAGTGGGCAATGACATGGGGAGGTTGTGGGTGGTTCTTTGTTGCTTTGCAACAAATTATAACAAAATGTAGCATATCAAGCCCAGACAAGAAAAAGCGAAGGAGTTCATCACCACCAAACCAGTATTACAAGAAATGTTAAAGGGACTTAAGAAGAAAAAAATAAAAATAAAAAAAATATATGAATAACAAAATGTTGCAAAAAATATTCTCATTGGCAAAGGCAAACATAATAAAAGCAGTGGATCAGCCAACACTAACACTATTACAAAAGTTAAAGGGCAAAAGTGGGAAGATTATGTGTAATTACAATAGTAAATTAAGGTGTACACACTGACACACACAAAGTAAGTAAAAAATAATGACAAAAACATAAACATGGAGGGGATGAGTAAAAATTGTAATGATTTTATTTTTTAAAAATAAATTTTTATTGATTTCAGAGAAATGAAGGGAAAGGGAGAGGAAGGTAGAAACATCGATGAGAGAGAAGCATCGATGGGCTGCATCCTGCATGCCCCTACTGGGGATCGAGCCAACAATATCTACTGGTTGTCTGAATGCCAGTATAAAATATATCTTTTGTAATTAAAAAAAAAAAAGTGGTTGAAATCTCCTGGTCTATGGAACATAGCTTAAGGCTTTTTGGGGGGTGGGAGGCAGCGGGCACAGGTTTCTGGGGACCCTT
The DNA here is from genome assembly GCA_004026665.1 of Murina feae. Taxonomy (NCBI): domain Eukaryota; kingdom Metazoa; phylum Chordata; class Mammalia; order Chiroptera; family Vespertilionidae; genus Murina; species Murina feae. The sequence goes on along the minus strand of PVJC01031280.1, from coordinate 12,065 downwards.
CCTTTGCCTTGGCTAAAGGAACATGTCTGTAACTCATCCAGAGCAAACCTCAGTGTGTTGCAACTCGGCATATTCTAGACACCTAAATTCTGCCATTGGCATCCATTCCCATGAGGAACCACGTCTCCCTTGCCTTGGGAACCTGCTCTGCCCGGGTTCCGTGAAGTTCTGCTAATACCAGCCCCTAGCCCCTAGCCCCCCAACCCCCCAGTCCCATCCACATGATTGGCCTAACTTGGGCCAAAGTTTTCTAGGGTATTATGTATGGGTGTTGATGGGAGATGCTAGGGGCTTTGTACAACTTTGCCCTCACCTCCCCCCTGTCCAGAGAGGCAGAGAATGAGGGCGAGTGTGAAGGCTGAAGCCAAGGAGAAAGACATCTGATGTCAGCAATGTGTGTCTCTGGGCCCCTGAAGCCAGCCTCACATAATAGCCTCACATAGCTGCTGACCCAGCAGTGTTTGATTTTTATTTTTTTGAACTAGAGGCCGGGTGCACGAAATTCGTGCATGGGTAGGGTCCCCAGGCCTGACCCGTGATCAGGGTCAATTGGGACCTTCTGGCTACCACCTGGGGCCTTCTTTTATTCTGTGTCGCCCCCTGGTGGTCAGCGCATGTCACAGTGAGTGATTGAACTCCCAATCGAACTCCCAAGGGGACACTTTGCATATTAGCCTTTTATATATACAGATAAGTTAGTTTGTGCCCTGGCTGGTTTGGCTCAGTGGATAGAGCATTGGTCTGCAGACTGAAGAGTCCTGGGTTTGTTTCTGGTCAAGGGCACATGCTTGGGTTGCAAGCTTGATCCCCAGTAGGGGGTGTGAAGGAGGCAGCCGATTGATGATTCTCTCTCATCACTGATGTTTCTAACTCTCTCCCCCTTCCTGTCTAAAATCAATAAAAAAATACATATTTAAAAAAATTAAAAAGTTAGCTTCTTTCACTTGCAGCTAAAGGAATCGTGGTTACCTCATGGCTCCCTGAGGTGGGCGAGAGGCTGAGGACTAACGGGGCCCAGAAAGTCACTGAGTGGGAGGAGAGTCGGGTCATCTGGTGTCAGTGGTCCTTCCCATGCACCCTACACTCAGGCAGTGTGGGCAGGCACCAGGTCGGGGCACCCCTCTGCCATGCCCCAAGCTGTGTGGCGTCCACTGTGGACTAAACATGGAGGTGGTAGGGATTCCTCCCTTGCCCTCTGAGGAGCTCAATCCACCTCCATGGGTTGGGGGCAGAGCCCACCAGGTATGGCTGTTCACCTCTGTCCTCCAGGTGGGCAGCCCCAGGACCCAAGGGCCTGGCTAGGTCTGCAAGAGGCTGCTGGTCGCTTAGCTCTGTCCTCTCCCTCTGCTAAGCTGATAGCCTCTTCCCTTCTCAGCTTGTTCTGGAAAGGAATAAGATGAGAGCTGTGCTCTGAGCCCTGATCCTTGTAGTGTGTGTGTGTGTGTGTGTGTGTGTGTGTGTGTGTGTGTGTGTGTGTGAGAGAGAGAGAGAGAGAGAGAGAGAGAGAGAGAGAGAGAGAGAGGATGGGGGGACTGAGGTTGGGCATATGCCACCTCCGTTGTCATGCTGGGCCTCTGCCTCTCTCAGGAGCCTCCTCCCACCCTCATCCTCCAGACAGAGCTGGGCAGCCTTCTTCTCCTCACACCCCAGCTCCCAGGCTGGGTCTGGGTCCCCTGCCCTGACTCCGCCCCTGCCTCCCTCAGCTCCCTGTCCACTGAGGAGCCATCTCAACGGGGGTTCATGCCCCCAACTCTCTGGAGCACAGTCAGCTCTAATGGGCTCTGCGCCCCCGAGCAGACACCTGTCCTCGCTGTGTTCTCTGGCACTTGCCCCTTCACCTCCAAGCCCTGCTCGCTCCGTGCCTGCTTGGGAGGCCCGTCCCCGCAGCTTGCCCACCCGCAGGTCTCCGCGGGCATTCTACCTGGTGCCTCCACCTGGCCACCTGGAACATTGCCCCTGAGGTCCTCTTCTCTCCCTCCCCGGGGTCACAGTCAGGAACGCACTGGGTGACAGACAGTCTCTGCTGGGTCACTGTTCTCAGGATTTTATCGTGGGTTTCGCAGACCAAGAAAACTTTCAAAAAAATTATGGGACTCTCTCTCTATATATATATATTTAACAACATATGTAACTACCAAGTAATGACATGGAAAACAGAACAAAATGACCATTGTGCTATTGCCATTGTTTCAGAAAAACATACCGAACCCCCAAGAAGTAGGGAGGATGTAATTTCAGAATACAGTTCAATACATTTATTTTTAACCAACAATCCCCCCACATTACCCTTACTTTTTCATTTTGCTGTAGACCAGTAAGAACATTGTCATGGAAACCACCAGAAGGATGCAGGAAAGAAAAAGAGATCCTGGAGAACAGCAGAGGTGGGACGGGGAAAGGACAGGGAATGAGGACGGAGGTAACAGAGGTCTCCCATGAGGGGCTCCCCTGACCTGGACTGCCCCATTCTCCTCATACAGGACTGGGGTGGCCAGGTTTGGGCCCTGACCCACGGGCAGAGCTGTGGCCACACTCACAGGTCAAGTGGCTCAGCGGTCACCCCATTGGCCCCAGAGACTGTGACCTGCTCCCACCCTCCTCACTGCGCAGAGGCGTCCTGGACTCGTGCTTGCACCCAGCACCCGCTGGGTTTGGACAGGCCCCTGGGACGAGAGAAAGAGCACAGGACGTGGAACCCGGAGCCGAAGAGGAGGCCTGGCTGTGCTGAGCTGCTTGGGGAAGGCCCTTCCTTCTCTGGGCCTCGGTCTCCTCACCTTAAAACCAAGCTTCTGACCCGGTCCCCAGGAAAACTGCAGTCCTCTGTCAAAAATGATGTGTGGAAGCCATGCACCAATGCTTTGCCTAGAACTTCAGAGACCACCCCACCCCCGGCCTTCACTAACCTTCCCAGGGGCCTCTGGACCCCAGATCAAGGACCCCAACCTGCCAATTGGGACACAGCTGCTGGCCTTTGCCTCCAAATCCTCTCCTTTACTCAGCATCAACAGCCTTTTCCAACGGCAGGACCCAATGCCGCAGGGGGCGGTGGAACTCTCTGCAGAGATGTGTTAGCCCCCGGGGCTCCTGGCACTTCACCGCGGAGGTGGAAGACACAACGAACTTCGCGGATGGCTAACGAGCTCATCAAAGCAGCAGGCTCTGGGTCTGAAGAGTTTCAGACTGTGACTCTTGGAGGGACACAGTGATGACAGCACTTGGGGACATGGCCTTCTGGCCGCCCACGGCGGTGGGGGGGGGCGTGGGAAGAGCTTCGGCTCAGTAGTGAGCATGCCTGGGGGTTCAATCTGACTCTGTGATGTAATTGTGCTACCAGGGCCTGTTATTCAACCTCAACCCTTCCGGTTCCTCATCTGCAAGTGGGCATACGAGCTACGCAGCAGAAACGATAGAATACACCAAATGTTCCCAGATACCCTCACCTCCCAGCCTCTCTCACACAAGGGTGAGGTCATGTGACTGGTTCTGGCTGGTGGCCTGTGGAAGAGGCCTGTGTCCGCCCCCCTCTCTCTTCCATCTTCCACAATGGCCACAGAGGCCGTCTCCCCAGTGGCGTGGCTGCAGGTGGAAAAAAGGTCTCCCATCCCTTCTCACACTCTACATGTGTGGCAGAGAGGGCATTGTGCCTCCAGGAGTTCTCAGTTGTGACCACTAGTGTTGATTCCCCGAATGCTGATTGAGGTAATGGACACAAAACCCTCTCAGCACAGTGGGGCTGTTATTCTTTTTAATCATTGTTTAAAAGTATTTTTATTAATTTCAGAAAGGAAGGGAGAGAGATAGAAACATCAATGATGAGAGATAATCACTGATCAGCTGCCTCTTGCACGCCCCCTACTGGAGACTAAGCTCCCACCCCGGCTTAGTGGGGAATTGAACCGTGACCTCCTGGTTCATTGGTCAATGCTCAACTTCTGAGCCACACCAGCCGGGCAGGGCTACTATTCCTAAAGACCAAAGCCCCTATAATAGCTCAGCTGCCACAACAAAATAACACAGACTGGGTGCTTAAATGAGAGACACTCCTTCCTCCCAGTTCTGGAAGCTGGAAGCTGGAAGCTGGAAGCCCGCGATCAGCGCGTCGGCTTGGCGGGTTTGGGTAAGAGCTCTCTCCGACTTGCGCTCTTCTCTGTGTCCTCACAGGGCAGAGAGAGAGATGACACCTCCCAACGCCCATCTCCAAATGCCGTAACGCTGAGGGGCGGGCTTCCACATGGACCTGGGGACACACGGTTCAGTCCACAGCACCCCTCGTCAGGACCGAGCGCCTCAGAGCCCTCCTCCCACTAGAGGTTTGACTGCCAGGTGCAGGCCTGGGACCCTGGGGCTCTGGACCCAGTCCTGGCAGGGAGGGCTTCTCTGCAGGGTGGGGTGGCTGGGCCAGCTGCTCATTCCCCTCCTGCTGCCTGTCTGTCTGCCCCCCCTTCCCCTGGCTCTGGTTGCCATGGGACCTCATCAATCAGGCAGGCAGACCCTGGGCCTCTTGGAAGTACTGGGTGGGCCGGGCCTCAGGGAGTGGAAGAGGCACCCCCAGTGCCAGGAGAGAGTCAACATCCCAAGGAGATGTCTTGATAACCTGCTCCCCGAGCAACATGGGGCTCAAGCTCAGCTCAGATTGGGGCCCAAGAAGAGATGGCTGAGTACATGGGGAGGACTGGAGACATGGCGCTCGGACCTGTGGGCCGCAGGAAGGCCGTGGAGACCGGTTTGACCGGCGCAGCTTGTGGGTGAAGGTGAGGCACAGACCGGCAGGCAGGGGCAACATGCCAGGCAGGTTAGGGTCTCTGCAGGAGACCTGGAGCAAGTGGGAGGGGTGAAACAGGGCTGGGGCGAGGAGGTGGGGGCCTCGGTGGCATCCTCTGACCCCCGTGGCCTCACGCCCAGTGCTATTTTCCTTCCGAAATCACCAGAGATGCTAATAATAGTAATAGTACCACCAGTGTTTTGAGACTGTTTTGTTTGTCAGGCTCCGTGCCAAGCACTCTACCCAATTAACCCTCTCAGCAACCTTCCCCTTTTACAGATGGGGAAGCTGAGGCCGAAATGTCAGCATCTTCTCTAGTCCTCCAGCTAGTGAATGCAGGGACCATCCAAATTTCCTGAGAGGTTAACCTAACCATTGGAACTCCTTGCCTCCTGGAGATGCTAATAGAGGTTGAAGGAGCCCAGGGCCCTTCCTCCTAATGAGTGATAGTGGTGTGTGTGTGGTGTCCCCTGGGTTGTTTCCTATAGCCCAGTGGCCGGTCCTTGCTGGTACCAGCTTGGGGCCTGGAAGATAACTTCCATTTAGCTGACTCGACAAGTACTCAGCGGGCCCAGGGCTGTGGGTCCTGCACTCAGGGGGCTGAATTCCAGGCTCCGGAGGACTGCCAGGGACTGGGCCCAGGACACACACGCCCTCTGCTTCACCCCCATGGCATCCAAGGCAGCCTCAGGGGCCTGAGCATTTGACACATTGAACAGTTGACTTAGGGAGCACCCATGAGGTGCTAGGCACTGAGGCAAGTTAGGGGCCTCTGCCCTCACAGTACGCAGGGCTAGTGGGCATTTTTGCTGGTGGGCAGGGTGGGGACTGGCACCATCCTGAAGTCCAGAAAAGTGGGCCTAGCTTTTGCCCTCTGACACCCCAACTCTTTAAAAAATATATATTTTTTATTGATTTCAGAGAGGAAGGGAGAGGGAGCGATAGAAACATCAGTGATGAGAATCATTGACCAGCTGCCTCCTGCACGCCCCCCACTGGGGATCCAACCAATGCCTTGATCTGGAATCAAACTGCGACCTCCTGGTTCATAGGTCAACGCTCAACCACTGAGCCACGCTGGCCGTGCCCAACTCTAATCGGTGGGTAGCCACTGGCCACATGAGCTGTGGCCTCCAGTGAGGGCCCACTGCGCGGGTGTTTTGAGGGGTGGGAGGGAGCAGATCCTGAAAAACAAGCTACAGGGGGAAAAGACAGCGCTCCTCAGATCCTTTCTCCAGAGCACATTTTCTTTGTTTTTACCAGAGGACATTTTCCATTGATTTTTAGAGCGAGCAGAAGGGAGAGGGAGAGACACAGAGGGAGAAACATCCGTGTGAGAGAGACACAGCACTGATTGCCCCCAAACGCACTCCTGACCAGGGCCGAGGATGGAGCCTGCCCCGGAGCTACCAGGGAGGAGGGTCCTCCGCCCCTGACCGGAATCAAACCGGGACCCAACCGGGACCCTTCAGTCCGCGGCGAGGCTGTACACCCATCCACTGCGCCAGACCGGCCAGGACAAGAGCAGGGTTTCCAATGCAGAAGCAGGGAGGGCCGGGCGAGGCGGGAGCGTGCTTCCAGCGTTGCCCGCGCCCCCCTGACCCTCCCCCTCCGTCTCCTCCCCTCCCCTCCCCGCCGCTGGACCCGCACAGACGAACCCTCAGACCAGCGGGGACGACGAGGCGGGGAGAGCCGGTCCGTGCGCAGCCACAGCGGCCGGGGCGTCCCGAAGGTGCGGGTGGGGCCCTTTGCTGCGGCCCCGCCGACGGAGGAGGAAGCGGCGTTCGTGCCGGTGCATACGTTCCGCATAATGTTTCTAAGACAAGTTTCCTGCTACAGCTTTGCGTTTCCCTTTGGGAGGGACCTGCAGGGAAGCCCGGGCCGCAGCCACACCATCAGGCCCGTCCCAGGGCGTCGGGGCTCCGTCCGCTGCTCGCCTCCGCGCGGGGCGGCCTGTGCCCGTTCACGCCCTCGCCCCCACCTCCGGCGCCCGGTGACCCGGGGCGCTGTCACCCCCACCTCCGGCCGGACCACGTGTCCGGGAGGGAGGGTCATCCCCGCGGCCACGGCCATGGCCACGGCGCTCGTGCTCCTGGCGGGGGTCCTGCTGCCCTGCGGGGACGCCCACCTGCACCTCAGAAGCCCCTCGCTGAAGGTGAGCGCTCCCTCCGCGGGCGGGAGGGACCCCCAGCTGGGGCTGGTGCCGGCTGGAGGCTGGGTGCGTTCCCTACGGACAGAGCCCGCCTCATCCCCGGTGGCGCCTGAGATGGAAGGAGGTGCCTGTGGCCAGCGCGCCCCCACTCCACCCCCGCCGTCCCCCCAGCGCCCTCTCGGGACGTCTCGCCCCGGGCCCCAGCTTTGCCTCACCTACCTGCCCTGTGCGTCCCCCTGAACCCCCACTTCTGCGCGCAAGGACGCCTCGTCCCTTCCCAGCTCTCTCTCCCCTACCGTCTGCCACGCTCCTACTGAGTGTGATCTGCTCCCCAGCTCAGGTCGCCCTTTGGCACCCACAGGAATGGGGGGGCGAGGGGGGAGGAGAGGGAGGCGAGGGAAAACGCTGGACCCCTCCCATGACCGGTTAGCTCAGTGGATAGAGAGTGTCGGTCTGCAGACTGAAGGGTCCCAGGTTTGATTCCGGTCCTTGGTTGCGGGCACATCCCCAGTAGGGCGTGTGCAGGAGGCAGCTGATCGGTGTTTCTCTCCCATCAGTGTTTCTACCCCTCTCCCTTCCTCTCTGTAAAAAAATCAATAAAATATAATCTAAAGAAAAGGAAACGCTAGACGCCCCCTCCCTCTCCCCTGCCCTCTGAGTGCTGGGGGAGGGGCACGCTGTGGGGTGGCCCCTGGGAGTGAGGTCTCAGGGCTTCTCCGCTCCCACCCTGGGCCTTGGCAAGAACCTCCCCCGCCCTCCCCCACCGCGGAGAGCTGGTGAGGCAGGGCTGTCCCCACAGGTGGATGGAGCTCCGTGCTCCCACCACTCAGAGTGCTCCAGTGACTGCTGCCTCATGAACTTGGACAATGGAGGCGACTTCTGTGCCCCCAAGGGCAGAAAAGCCACGGTGTGCTTGCCCCAGGTGAGGCTCTGGGGTGGAGAAGGTTAAAAAAAACCCCACATGGTTACACCTGCTTTCTCACCCTCTGCTTGGTGTGCCCTTCCGCCTTCTCCACCTGGCAAATGCCTCCTCCTGGTCCTGCAATGCCAGCCACTCCCTCTGGAGTCCGCCAGTTTGGAGCACTTCAAGGGCAGGTGGCAGCACACTCCTCTTTGAGCCCCCTACCCGTCAGTTTAGTGCCTGCGCAACGCAGGTGCTCAACACGTTTGTTGAATGAATATCTACCATAAGATCACTGAGGCAAAGGGGGAAAGACATTCTCCCTAGCATCCCCCACCCCTGCCACAGTGACCTCACTTCTCGAGAGAAGCGAGGCACCCAAGTGGCAGGAGCACAGCTTCGGAGCTGGGCCTGAGTGCAGATCCTGGCTTTCCACCCCGTCTTTGTGACCTCAGGCAGGTCACTTCTGTTCTTTAGCCTTGGTTTCCTCATCTGTAAAATGGGGTGACAGACCGCCCCCACCAGGCTGTTGGGAAGAGTGTGCATTCCTGGCAGCGATGGAGCTCAGCTGCGCATGCTGGTTGTTAGCTGGTGGAAGCGTGGGGAGCAGTGTGCGCAGTATGTCTTGTTCTTGCTCATCTTTTCTCGTCTGGCCCTGGGCCTCCACGGTCCTGTCTGGGGAGCTGCCAATGCCCTTGGAAGCAGCCAGACCCCCGCCCTGGCCTGACTCTCTCCCAGAAGTGCCAGAGGGTCTTCCCATCGTGAGCACTTGATCAAACTTATTTACTTCGTGTAGTCACCCTAGGAGGTGGGTCAGCGATGAGCCCCTTTCACAGGTGAGCAAACGAGACAAACTTGCCGAAGGTCGCGAAGGTACAAGCTGTAGAGCTGACAGGTCCCAGGCCCGGCTCACCATGACTTGTGCTCCCGAGAAGTTTAAACCCCCTTCTTCCCGAACCTTGGTGACCTCCAACTCTCATACTCACCTCCCGCAGACCAAGGGAGCCGTCAACATCATATGCCCCTGCCGAATGGGCTTGAGCTGCATCCCCAAGGACCCGAGCTGTCCCCGCCGGTGCTTTTTGATTTAGAGGACATGCGGGCGGTCACTGCCATCCTCCTCCTCTCCCTGGGGCCGGAGGCCTTGGAGTCCCCATCTTGTTCCCCATCCAACTCTAGACCATTAAAGTTCCTCTCTGGCTCTGGCCTCTGTGCATTTCCTGGGAGAGGGAACCTGGTAGCACTCGTCCCAGTCTGGGGCCCTGAAAGGGGAGACGGGAGGCTGGAAAGAGCTTCCGGGGGGTGTGTGGGGGGGGTGGGGGTGGCCTGGTAGGAGGCGTGGTGGCCGCAGGGCAGTGCTTGGGAAGGGAAGGGGTGGGATGTGAGGGTGACAGGCTGGGCCCAGGAAGGGGCAGTGGGATGGAGGGCTGTGTGGAAGGGGCACAGTTGAAGAATGTGCCCGGAGCCTGGAGCGCGGAAGTGGAGGTGCCCGTGGGTGGCTGAGTGGTAGGAGGGACTGAGAGGGAGCATGTGAACACTTGGCAAGGGGGGGAAAGGGTGGAGGCCATTGAGAGAGGATTTGTGAGGATGTGTGTGAAGCGTGGATGCACAAATGCTTGTGCCTGCAGTTGGAAAGACTCCTGGTGCGCTGTTACCTCTGCTCTCTCGGATGTGACCTGTTCCACGTCATGGATAAAGACGCAGGCTCAGAGAGCTACCTGGCTCGTCCAAGGGCACCCCATGGGGGTCTCAGCGAGTTTTCTTTCTGGGGCAAGTCTATATATAAATAAAAGAAGGGCGCTCGATGCAAAGTTCCCACAAACCAGCAGCTTCGCGAGGTTTCCTTTGACCCAGAACTTGCTAAGTCGTCTCTCAGTGAGAACAGGTCCATCAGAAACGGACACCGGATTTCATGACAAATATGGTGACACTGTACTAGGTAGCGGAGCCACTTTCTGCGTTGCTACATGGACATGTACAGCGACACGCATTGGCATCGAATGGAACCTGTCCCCCCGAAAGGAATGGAGAGGTCAGTAATCATCCCAGCGGGGGATAAGGAATTGTCTCAAAACTAACTCATAACTGATGCCAAACGAAAACATTTGACATTAAAATATAGCACGATTGAAGAAACCTTCAAAAATACCAAAAAATTGGTCCAGAGTACGAGGGAATCCATCGGTGGTCAGAAGTAGAAATCGGAAGGCAGGGTAGGCCTCAGGTCTGGCTGAATCCAGCCACTCCATGACCTCAGGCTGGATTCCTCCCCAGTAGCCACATAAGTTCTAGATATCACCTAACAAAAACAGGTAGGGTTTACTGACAACTTATGCCCCAGACGTTATACGAAGTGTTTTCTAATCTGTATTAACTCATTGTCACAGAGAGGTAACATACAATTATCCTCGTTTTACAAACAGGGAGTTAAGGCTCAATAATCCCCCTCACGCGTTCACAATAAGGGTGTGACCGGGGTTTGGACCCAGGCCTCTTGCTCACAAATCCACCTCACACATGCATATCGCACCTTCCAGAGAGAGGAACTATCTCTGTCCCAGGATTCTGAGCAAACACCCTAAGATTCATTCTGATTGGATTGACTTCGTCGGCAAAGGGGGTAAGACAGCAAATGCTCACGCTTCCTAAAAGGGTATGACCAACAGGCCGCATGAATTATTTTCACTTGAGAAAAACTTGTGCACATGACTGTAGCTAGCTGCAAGGGAGACTGGGAAATGTAGTTTTCATTTGCATTTTCATGTGTCCAGTTAAAGCTTGGGGTTCTGTTGTTAAAGGACAAAGAGAGAGTCTACAGTGAGAGCAACCTGCCTCCACAAAATCCTTTTTTATTTTAATAAGCAAGAGGAGCTTGGATGCCACGACCTAGAGGTGATGGTGTACCGTTAGGCAGCTCTCGCTTGGGCTGTGCACTCTGGCTTAACCATACCATCGGGAGGAGGTGGCGGTGGAGGGGGGCACATGACCCCCCCATTTCCCAGCAAGCCTTGTGGTAAAGCCCAGCTGGGTGAGTCACTGTGGGAAACAGGGTAGGCGTGTGGATGGTACTCAGGAGAGCAGCTCTCCAAGGCCATATCCGGGACCCGCGGCTTTCTTACCTGCAGGAGGTGCACATGGCAAAATTTTCATGAAGATTATATATTTTTTTAACTTGAGGTTTCTCTCACAGGGTGATATTTTTTAAAAAGTATATTTTTATTGATTTCAGAGAGTAAGGGAGAGGGAGAGAGGGAGATAGAAACATCAGTGATGAGAGAGAATCATTGATTGGCTGCCTCCTGCGTGCCCCACCCCACACTAGGGATCGAGCCCACAACCCAGGCCTGTGCCCTAGATGCTCAACGCCTGAGCCATGCCTGCTGCCAGCTGGCCGGGAGTGCTGTTCCTCCCCACCCCAACACTGACAGCCATTGACAGCATCCACCCACAGGGTTAATGATGAGCTTTGGGGCAGGTGTGACTCCTCCCCTCCAAGTCCCCAACAAGTGAAGCTCCCTGGCCTTAGGGACAAACTTGAGGAGTGGAGGAGGGATGGGGGAGGGATGGGGGAGGGACAGAGGAGGGAGGGAATGGCAGAAGCACACGCATGGTGGTGGGTTTGGAAGGAAGGTGCACCAATCACCTGTTTGCTGTTTGCCCGCCTCCTGCTCTGCTCTTTGCCCCTGGGCACACATTTCCTTCTGGTTCTAGCTCTGGCTGAAGGTAGGAGGGCAGGCGGTGTCACCTTCAGCTTCAGGTGACGCCAGCAGGCCCCAGGGACCCCAGTCACAGGGGCCTTGGTGTCTTCTTGCGGGCTGTGTCCCTGCTGCCTGACAGCCTGTGAGCACTGCCGTGTATTAAATTCTCTCTGTCACACACCTAGAGTGGTTTCCGTCTCCCAGGCGGCTCTGACTGCTGGAGAAAGGCACCTTCCACGTGGAAGCAACGCGATCCTGGACCACTAGCTCCTCCTTAAGTGGCAGGGTTCACTCCAAACACAACTAATGGCTTTGGAAAGAACTGAGAAGGCAGGGACTTACAAAGTCTTACACTTTTACTTTGAAAAACTTTAAAACCAATAAAGACTGAATAGACTTCATAAAAGTTGTGCCAGTGACATTGTGCATTGTTTAAATTAGGCATAAGGGGTGGTTCCCCGTCCATTCCCATTTGCCACATCTAAGGAACGTCTACTGACTCATCTGGCCAAGGTCACTGCTCCCTTTCTCTTGGTAATGCTGAATTTCCCG
>PVJC01031279.1:0-20670 GCA_004026665.1 Murina feae | reverse complement strand
GGGAGCGTCTGCTGCACAGTGTGGAGAATCTGAAGCCAGTCCACTGCCCGGCTCCACCCCGGGTGTGTTTGCTCAGCAGCAGGACCCCGCCGAGGGATCCTGCACCAGCGTCCGCCCCTGGCTCGCCACCCAGCTCTGCGCCAGGTGTGTCCCCTCAGTGGTGGGGGCCCACCAGGTGTGTGGGATCGTGGGCCCTCTGGTGGGAAACGTCCAGGCCTGCACTCACCAGCCCTCCCACCCCCCAGTGCACGAACCCTGAAGGGGCTGTGGACAGCCTGAAAATGGCCCGCAGCCCCTCACCCAGGCTGGCCAGGCAGGCCAGCAGGTGGATCTCACCAGCCAGGTGCCCCAGACTATAAGAGGGCACAGGCCAGGCTGAGGGACCCCCCTTTCCCCCCACCGAGTGCACAAATTTTTGTGCACCGGGCCCCTAGTTAGTAAATAATAATGCAAGAACAAACTCTGTTCTGCATGTTTACAACTGTATACTTACTTTTGCCCACTCCTGTGTATTTCTATCAATTGTTTATAAGGTAAAATAAATGAACAGATCAAATGTTTTGTTTATGTTTAGGAAAAATACAATTTACAGAAAACTGTGAAAAGGAGCAAAAGATATTTTAAAAAGATAAGTTGTTTTGTTTTTTTAACCTAAATTTTTTTAGTCCTAATAATATACCATTATACATTGTACACGTGCTAGGGAAAAAACAGCTTAACCATTTTTGTTCAATGCATTACAATTCATTTTATCTCTTTAAATCTTGAATCAAACAATTGGTTATTTGAAATTTGCAAAGTACTTTATTGTACAACTTTTTACTCCAGCACAATTTAATTCTTGTTCCTGAGGTGGTAAGAATGATAAATAACTATTTACCTGACTCTGAATTTTTTTTTTGCCTTGTTGGTACATAATCAAAATCTAAAACCAGAATCTTTGTGTAATAGATTTTCTTTTCCAGATTTACTATTTTAGTCTGTGCCTTCTACCATCCTCATAACTGCTGGCATTATAATCTTCCAGAATGATTCCCCTTGAGTGAGTCTTACTGAGCTAAGACCACACTGTTCTTTCTTTACTTCAATTATTTTATGTGATTTTTAAAGCAAATGATCGCCCATTATTATTCTTAATAGAGGCCCAGTGCACAAAAATTTGTGCACTCGGGGGTCGAGGGGAGGTCCCTCAACCCTGCCTGTGCCCTCTCCAAGTGTGGGATCCCTCGGGGGATGTCTGACTGCCCGGGGAATCCCCGGGGGAGCAGGCCTAACCTGTATTCAGACATCCTTAGCGCTGCTGAGGAGGCGGGAGAGGCTCCCACCACCACCACTGTACTGGCAGCCATCAGCCTGACTTGTGGCTGAGCAGAGCTCCCCCTGTGGGAGCACACTGACCACCAGGGGGCATCTCCTTCATTGAGTGTCTGCCCCCTGGTTGTCAGTGTGTGTCATAGTGACCAGTCATTCCCAGTCGTTCTGCTGTTAGGGTCAATTTGCATATTACCCTTTTATTATATATGATGATTGTTAACCTAAATGGTTATGAACAGTTTCAGAACAATGAGATATACAATACTGTTGACAATCAATTGTCTAAAGTAAAGGAAAAAATGTTCTTAGATCTTAGTGATACATAGTTTGTGCCCTACCAGAACTCTTGAATCCACAGTATCCAATATAATCTATCAGCTGCTTCATTGGAAAAGCTATATTTATTTTTGTGTTATATAATGTTTTCAAGTCTCAGACTGTGCACTGGAAAGTAAGAAATGTGTCCTCACTGCGGTTTTCTGGGCATGTAAACTATACCTCATCACAGATTCTGTCTCTGAAAATACAGAAGCGATTGAGATCCAATTCTGCTGAAATGGAGCTCACAGTCTAATTGAAAGTCTAATAAATAACTGACATTCTCACAAATTCTGTAGCAGAGTTATTCACAAACATGCAGAAATCAGAAGTGTGTGAGGGAGAGTCATTCTGCACAGATAGCCTCACAGAAGAGAGATGAATGAGCTGCTTCACCTTTGGAGGGTGAGCAGCAGCTGAAGGTGGAGTAGAAAGTCCTAGGCACAGAGCACAGCGTTTTCGAAAGCGTAGAGATGCTGGGATCTGTGGCATTTTGGGGGGATGGGGGTGGGAAAGCAGATCCCAGCTATAAACCTCAGCACATACCCCACTCACATGAGCAGACGATCAGTTGAACCTAGAGGAGGTCCCCCCAACTCTATTATTTCTCACCTGTATTTCCAAGAAACAGCACACCGTGGGTGCTCACTGAGTACTTCTTGACTTTTTGTGATGGGACGCAGGGTAGAATAATTTGTGGTGCATAAAGCCTGCAGCATAAGCTGGGTTCTCATCTTGGTCTGCTGTGAATCAGCTCTGTGACCTTGGACTTCTCCATCTGCATTTCCAATTTTGTTGTATGTTTAAACTTTTTTTTAGGGCAGTTCTAGGTTCACAGCAAAATTGAGAGGAAGGTACAGAGGTATCCCATATAACTCCTGCTCCTACACTGCGTAGCCTTCCCTATTATCAGCATCCCCCACCGGAGTGGTGCATCCATTACTATTGATGAAATACCTACACTGACACTTCGTCACCTAAACTGCAGAGACAATTAAAAGCTCGTTGGTTGCCAGGGGTTAGCAGGAAGAGAGGAGTGACTAAGCAGAGCAGAGAGGATTATGGGAGCAATAAAACAAAATTCTCTGTATGATAATATAATAGTGAATGCATGTCACTCACTACACCTTTGTCCAAACCAATGGCATGTACACCAAGAGTGAACCCTGAGGTAAACCACGGACTTTGGGTGATAATTCTGTCATTTTTTAAATGTAGAGATTTTACTAAATGTTCTCTGAGATCATTTCATGCTGCAGGTCTTTATGTGGAAATCCAATGCGGGCACTACCAGCAACAATAAATTACTGGCAAGTCTCTTCGACAGAAGCGTAACTAACCCTTTGAGATGGGGACGAACAGTTTATACCGAAGAGCAGGCTCATGCTCATATCCTGCCTTGCAATTGGGGACAAGCAGAGCAGATCACATGACCTGCAGACGCCTGGGAACATGTTTCGCAGAGGAGTCAGGCAGTGATCAGGGACGAGTGCTGTCCTGGCAGCCCCTTGGCATTCTCATGGCTACCCCTCCTTGGGGAAGACCTTTCAGTTTGAGTGTGGAGCTGGCAACCCATTTCCTCTTGGTGCCTAGAAAGAACAAATCCCACGTGAAGTCCAAGAGCTGGCTTGGAGGAGGAAATGCAGGCCAGCTGCCTATTGTTGTGTTTCCTTTATGGTTTATGAAATAATAGCTGTTCATCGTTTCTTTAAGAAACACTGGAAGTGCCTCTCATTTATCTCATTGATTTACCTCAAACATAACACTGTTATGGGAAAGTATTGTCATTTCATGATATTGATAACTCATGTGGTTTTAAAAATAAGTGTTTTATGTGACGAATCAAATGCATATGTCCTCCTTCGAAGAGATTTTGAAAAAAAAAAAAAAAAAAGGCATCTAACTCATACTTTCCGCATCCTAGAGGAGAAAGTCCTCGGAGGTATTTGTGTGTTGGTCATATGTTCACTGACTGAATCCCCTTTGAATGTTGCTGTGAGCCAGGCACTTTCCTGGATACTGGTAATAAATGTGCAGCTTGATGTCAAACGCAGTCTATCTAGCAAGGGAAGTTCACCTGCGCACAGATCATGGCAACAGAGTGCGCTGCACTGAAGACATGTATCCCATTGGTGGGCCAGCAGTTCTGTGAAGCTCCCTAAGCCTTTTTTTCCAGACATCAAGTTCAAATTCCTCACATTTTTGTTTAAAACAATGACTCTGGGAGGCTATTTGCATGTCCTTTCCCTGCATCATCCCTTTGTTCCTTTCATCCTATATAGTAAAAGCCTAATATGCCAAGTGCCTGGCCATCCAGTAGGCCGTTCAACCAAAGCATAATATGCTAATGATATGCTAAGGTTACTCAACTTCTTGTATGATGTGCACTGACCGACCACTGGGGGCAGACAGTTGACTGGTTGACCAGTCGCTATGACGTGCACTGATCACCAGGGGGCAGATGCGCCAGCCGGTAGATTAGCTTGCTGCTAGGGTTCGGCCCATCAGGGCTGAGCGAGATGGGCTGGACATGCCTTGGAGCCCTCCTTTGGCCTCTCCCTGGCTGGCCAACCTCCTGCATCCCTCCTGATCGTGCACCAGTGGGGTCCCTCAGCCTTGTGCCCGCTCACCATCCAGGACCCCTTGGGGGATGTCAGAGAGTTGGTTTCATCCCAACTGCAGAACAATTGGTCACTATGATGCGTACTGACTGCCAGGGGGCAGATGCTCAATGCAGGAGCTGCCCCCCCCCCACCCCTGTGGTCAGTGCATTCCCATAGGGGGAGCGCTCCTCAACCAAAAGCCAGGCTCACGGCTGACAAGCGCAGCAGTGGGAGCCCCTTCCACTTGTCAGTCAGACATCCCTCGAGGGCTCCTGGACTGTGAGAGGATGCAGGCCGGGCTGAGGGACTCCCTGCCCCTGAGAGTACACAAATTTCATGCTCTAGGCCTCTAAATATATATATCTATACACACACACACACACACACACACACACATATATATGCATCATAATAGGGTAATATGCAAATTGGTGGGGACACTGTCACCTAATGACCGATCAGCAGGCTGCACGCGCTTCAGGCACAGGTGGGTGAGGACTTGCGCCTCCCAGGACATGACGCTGCCTCCCAGCCCAGGGCCCGGCCTCATTGGCTGTCTCATTGGTTCCTCATGTGAAAGGTGATCCTCATTCTTATTCAGTGTAGTGGAGTGTGGGAATTGCTTTATAGGATCCAGTCCCACTTGGGGAAATGTTACTACAGTCTGAGAGTAGTTGTAAAATGGGGATATTTATTTGCTCACAGGCTTGCTGTAGAAGAGACAGAGTCACCATTCTCAAAGAATTCAGGATGTTTCAATCCTTGAAAATAAAATGTGAGACAGCTGTCGGCCACCTCCCACTTGGGACCAGTGAAAACCACTTTGGTGTTTGGCTCAAACCTGGTGCAGTCCAACACGTAGACCGAAGAGCTAGCTCCAGGTCTAAAGAGCTTTTGAAAGCATTTCAAAATAGCATTGTGCAACTTCCAAAGAGAAGGTGGGGCTGCAGTTTACAGAGATGATGAGCCTGACTGTGTCCTTAAAATCCATTGTTCTGAACCAGCTCACCTTCACTGGAAAAAACTAAGAAAATCTCCAGGTGGCTAGAGTGCAAAGCAGCTCCACATCTGATAAATGTTCCTGTCCTTTAACAAAACACAGGTAAACTTCAGATGGAGGCCTGGGCTAATTATCTCCTTTGCGGGTTCAGCAGGCTTCCTGTTGTTTCCTGTTTTCTTCATGAATCGGTTCATCCCCTGAGGTGTAGTCATTGATTCTCTGCCCTCTGAAAGCTCCTCCGTGCTCATGACCATGATTGTCCTAAGTGCAGGACTGCAGACTTCTCTTCCAAGTTCCAACCTATATTGCCACCTGCCTACTCGCCCTTTCCTATTCAGAGGGCCTCAAGTTGCATTCAGTGCGGCTGGCCCCAAATAACTTTCCCCATTCAGCTCCCAGCTGCCCTCCCTCCAATCTACTCTACACCTCCAACCTCAAAACACCAGCCCAGAACCTCTGGTGATTTTAATGTTTGACATTCACCTGTCACTTTCTTTTTAAATGTATGGAGAACTTCAAAGGTATACCAAGAATAATATAATGGACTTCCAAGTACCCACCACCAGCTGTAGGAAATTCATGCCCAATCTCACTACATCTAAATGCCCCTCACTCTCTTGCTATAGGACATTTCTGAAGCGAACCAAGACCTGTAATTACATCTGTAAATATTGTAGTATATCATATGTACTCATCACTACTCAAAATCATGGTAGTTATTAGACCTACCTTGTTATTTCGTGTGTTAATAACAAAACACATATTATCCCCTTATCAGATATATTGTGTGTGAATGTTTTCTCCCAGTGCATAGGTTGCCTTTCATTTGAAGCTTTTTAGTTTGATGTAGTAGTTTTTATATTTTTTAGATGATTGAAAACAAACAAACAATATTTCATGCTGTGTATAAATTTATGGGACCCCAATTTCAGTGTCCACATTCACTAGAACATGGCCATACTTATTTGTTTACATATTTATGACTACTTTGCTCTACAATGATAGAATTGAAAGTTTGATGAACACCGAATGGCCAGCGAAGGCTAACATGTTTACTGAATGGGCCTTCATTAAAAGTTTGTTGACCCTGCATTAGAAGAGCATAAGTGGTCCTGAAGACCGGGACAATCTCTATTTCTCTGACCACTTCAGTGTCTAGGGCAAGTCCATAGGAAGAACCAACAAGTCTCTACTGGTTGAAAGACTGGACTAAGCCCTTTGTTGTACATGCCTGCCAGCTTGGGAACCTTAGTAAATATTACTTCCTTTTTGAGTTTTTCTCTAAGTGTTACTCAAGGACTCACATTCTTCTCCCTTGAATAATAGAACTTCATCTTACATTTTATATTTAGCAACAGGACAATGAGAAGAGGGGTGAGTGTCTCTAGCTCAGCTTTACTGTTAAAGGAAATTACTAAGTAATGAGGCAAGCTCCTACTACAATGCTGTTACACAATATGAGTTATTACACAATAGAAAAAGTGACCAGCCCTAACCAATTTGGCTCAGTGGATAGAGCGTCGGCCTGAGGACTGAAGCGTCCCAGGTTCAATTCCGGTCAAGGGCATGTACCTTGGTTGCAGGCACATTCCCAGTAGGGGGTGTGCAGGAGGCAGCTGATCGATGTTTCTCTCTCATCGATGTTTCTAACTCCCTATCCCTCTCCCTTCCTCTCTGTAAAAATCAATAAAATATATTTTTAAAAAAATGCCCAACAGGAGACCAGCCTAGAACACATGTTTTCACTATGTGCTGATCCATGGAACCTTGATTTCGTTCAAAGGATGCTCCTCCAAGCTAACGAGTCAGAAAGTCCCAGCCAAAGCTCAGCACTCCCACAGAACACCTTACAGCAGGAAGTTTATAAAGCCAAGGAAATAAACTCCCTATGTCTTCTTTTTTTAAAAAATTTATTTTATTGATTTTTTACAGAGAGGAAGGGAGAGGGATAGTTAGAAACATGGATGAGAGAGAAACATCGATCAGCTGCCTCCTGCACACTCCCCACTGGGGATGCGCCCACAACTAAGGTACATGCCCTTGACCGGAATCAAACCCAGGACCCTTGGGTCCGCAGGCCGACACTCTATCCACTGAGCCAAACCGGTCAGGACACCTATTTCTTCTTAAAAAACAACAATAAATACATGTACAGTACCATCCTCAAAATCGGTAGTTCTGAAAGGCAGTGATGTGGCGCAGAGGAAAAGAATCGGGCTCGGAAGCAGCACATCGAGGTTGAAATTCCGGTTTGTCCCCCATACGTTTTCTGCCTGACCAAAACTCAAATTCTCTAAGCCTCAAATTCTCCATGTGCATAAGGGAAAGGGGGAAAAAACGCCTCTGAGGGCCACCGAGAGGATTAAGTCAGATGAGGCATGTCAATCATGAAGCACTAAGCACTTGCGGATAGTGTTCAGGGTAGTAGGAACATTTTGTGCACTGTGGCTGGAGGCCACCCCAAGCAAGTCGCCTTGTATACGCGTGTTTGTACATTCATTTATTCATTCACATCAGAAATGGTGCTTAAATAATGTTTGTATGCTTAAATGCCTATGAAACAACAAAAACTTAAAAAAAATAAGTGACTAAGAAAAATAGGACTAAAGGCAGAGATGTCAGATTGAATAAAGCGAGGACTAAGATAAGAACCCGTGCTTCCTAAAAGTTGTGGAACGTGTACCCAATGGGATATCACTCAGCCATGAAGAAAGAATGAAATCTTACCACTTGCCACAGCATGGATGGACCTAGAGGGTATTATTCTAAGTGAACCAAGTCATTCAGAGGAAGACAAATACCATATGATGTAACTTATATGTGGAATCTAAAGACCAAAATAAATGAACAAACAAAACAGAAACATCAATGCAGAGAACAGACTGACGGTTGCCAGAGAGGAGAAGGCTTGGAGGGCTGTGTGAAAAAGGGGAAGGGATTAAGAAGTACAAATTGGTAGTTATCAAATAGCCCCAGGGATGTAACTTACAGCATGGGGAATTAGTCAATAATATTGTAATAGCTATTATGGTATGGTGCCAGATGGGTACTTAAAATATCAGGGTGGGGGGTCACTTTGATAGTCTATGATAGTCTAACACTGTGCAGCACACCTGAAACTACTACAAAATAATATTGAATATAAGCTATACTTGAAAACAAAACAAAGTGCTTCCTAGACTTTGGATTTTCTGAATCAGTAAAATTTTCTCCAACAGTGGGAACTGACAGAAGCATTCTAGCACATTCGTTTGCCAGGTAAAGACATTAAAATACAAAAATAAAACGTGCCAACAAAGGATCCTACTATTAACCTTCACCATTATTTTATAAAAAAAAACAACAAAAAAACAAAAAACAACAACTTTCTTCTGATAACACCTATAAAGTGGAAAAGCATTATCAGAATACAGGGTAGTGGGTTTAGTTTTAAGAAAGGACATGTTATCACTCATGTTTTGTCTTGGGTGGATGAGAACTGGCACCAGCAGCAGTGGTTTAGGAAAGGTATTTGTGAATCAGTGATAAAATGACCTTGATCCTTGCCAGCCAGTGGATCCCAGCTCTGACCCTGGAGCCCATTCATCAGTGTGAGGATAGAGATATGATCAGTTCCTCATGGAAAGAACAGTTATTCCTGGAAGAGCTGGGAGAACTTTTTCCTGGTTCTCCTTAAAAGGACCTCATGTAAGGTGTTAAGCAATACCCAGGCCGAACAGGGCATTTGTAGAAAACGTCCTCTCCCAGTAAGGGCACATGGGATACCAGAGTGCAACTCGATAAAAGAGAATTTTATGGATCCGGTCCAGGCAAACTGCTCTTCGCTGGGGCTGATGTGATTCTGGCCCTGATTTTAGGGAAACCAGAGTCTAGAGGGCCAGTCGGACTGTGCATTCTGTAGGCCGTTTTCCAAAATGATAGTTTTCCCAACCAAGCTTTTGACAAACGTTGAGTGTGGATGAGCTCTCAGCTGTTCCCTGAGCTGACAATCCTTTTATGGTTTATCTGGAAATCAGATCCCGTGTTGATAGTTAAACAAGGAGTCGCATGCTTGAACACCCAGCTCATCTGTGGGAAGGACTGACATATTTCTTAGGACAGTTGAGAAACCCGATGGGGTAAGAAAGGGTAAATAGAGGGAAACCTAGAAAGCTTTTCATCTAAGGAAATGTCATCATGACATTTCATGAACTCAGAAATGCCATGCTGCAAGTTGTTTTCATTCATTCATTCCATACGTATTGAATGCCCACTGTATGCTAGACTCCATTCTCTGCGTGAGATACAGCAATGAACAAAACGGAAAATGATTATCTTTCCTCATGGACAAGGGGAGAGAAACAGATGACAAATGATATACGAGGAACTAATAGAGTATATTAGATGGCGTTAAATGCTACAGAGAAATAAATCAGGGAAAATGGGGTAAGAATGTGTGTGTGTGTGTGTGTGTGTGTGTGTGTGTGTGTAGGTGGAGCTTGACCAGAGGCCTCAGAGGGAAGGCGATATTTAAACAAAGTCCTAAAGAAAGTGAAGTAAGGTACACTGTGGCTGTCTGAGGGAAGAGCATGCCTGGCGGAGGGGGTGGGGAGTGTGATGGTCCTGAGGCAGGAGTGTGCCCAGCAAGTTTGAGTAACAGCAAGGCCAGTGTGGTTCGAGCAGTGGGAGCCCCAAGGCAGCAGCACAAAGGACAGAGGTGGTTTTGTGGGGATGGTCCAAGGGAGATCCTGGGGGGCTCTATAAACCATTACAAGGACTTTGACTTTTAATCTGGGAAATCAGGAGCCAGGGAGGGGCTCTAAATTGAGTAGTGGCTTATCCCAGCAGTATCCTATATAATAAAAGCCTAATATGCAAATCGACCAAATAGTGCAGTGGTCCTCAACCTTCTGGCCCTTTAAAACAGTTCCTCATGTTGGGACCCCCCCCAACCATAAAATTATTTTCATTGCTACTTCATAACGGTAATGTTGATACTGTTATGAATTGTAATGTAAATATCTGATATGCAGGATGGTCTTAGGCGACCCCTGTGAAAGGGTCATTCGATCACCAAAGGGGTCGCGACCCACAGGTTGAGAACCGCTGAAATAGTGGAATGACTGGTGGAATGATCAGTCTCTATAACATGCACTGACCACCAGGGGGCAGATGCTCAACGCAGGAGCTGCCCCCAGCCAAAAGGAGGGGTGGATCACCCCACTGTCGCCCCCCCCCCCCAGAGAGAGGTGACTTGTGGCGGCAGTGGAAGGCAGGGCCCTGATTGCCCCACCAGTTGCCCCACAGATCAGCCCTGATTGCTAGCCTGTTCTAGGGACCCTACTCGTGCATGAATGTCATGCTCCTGGCCTTTAGTTTAATATATTCACTTGGCTGCTGTATTCAGTACAGCCTGCAGGGTTGTGGGGTAAAAGCAGGGAGACAATTTAGGCAGCTCCTGCATTTCCAGGAGAGTTTACACACCACGTACCAGCAACGCAGCAATGGCATTTGGAATAAAAAGACGTGGGGGTCTTGCCATGTTGGAAACTCAGTCATCTTAGCAGTCTGGGTGAAGATCCCCGGGACCCACAACTCTGACAATTAGAAAGAAATTCTTACAGCGTCTAGACAACTTCAGATGTCATAGCACAGGGTGGTGTGCTAGGCTTTGCTCCTGATGCCTAAGCCCACAAAATCAGCTCAGACGGGAAGGGGGAAGCCCGCGTGGAGGCTGAACATTACCAGGGAGCGGCATGGGACAGCTGCTTGTGTGGGGCGATGACTGAGCACGCAGGAGAGGGAGCTGAAAAGGGAAGTGGAACCAGCGCTGAGTTTCATCTGCTTTGTCCATAAAAGGAGATCAGACGCTTCACAGACGCTCACGCTGGGCTGGAGGTTGCAGTCCACTTGTTCTCACACGACAGGGGTTTATGTGGTCTCATTGCTGTAAGCACGAGTTCTCTCAAGCAGTAAAAGTGCTGTTTATTTAAACTGCCGAAATCCCAAAAGCACATCGGTTATCTGCTCCTTTACTTTTTATTACTTCATGGCATTTTCTCATTCTTATGACTTTCAAAAAGCCATTTCAGGGCCCCAGCATCACAGGCAAGTCAATGTAATGGACTCTCTGATGTTTTCTTAAAAAAAACACACACACAACTTTTATTTATTTCAGAGAGGAAGGAAGAAAGAGAAACATCAATGATGAGAGAAAATCAGTTATGGGATGCCTCCTGCACGGCCCCCTACTGAGGTTTGAGCCTGCAACCCGGCATGTGCCCCAACTGGGAATTGAACTGTGACCTTCTAGTTCATAGGTAGAAGCTAACCACTGAGCCATGCCGGCCGGGCTGGACTCTGATCTTGACTTCAATTCATTTACCTGTTGTGAAGAATATTTCTTATAGCTCATTAAGACACGCGGACTGTTTAGATGCTGACAGTTATGCCTTGTGTTGATATGACTGGCAAATTACCCCGCATTAGTGCTACGATACTACCTCCCGCCACGCCCGAGGCAGGTGCTGCTTCTCAACCTCCCACTCTTTCCCACGGAGTTTGAACTTGCCTCTGCAACCTTCTCCTGACGTCCCAGGTATCACCATCAGAGAGAGAGGTTCCAGAAAGTCACTGTCAAATAATAGGGGCAAGCATACCCACTGAGTCGCCCTGCGGTTCTAGCCAGTATAAGCTCTGTCTATGCCGATTGTGGAAGTGGGCTCACTCGCCAAGAACTCTTACCTTATTGTGTATATTTGGGAGTTAGGTGAAAATGTATCATAGCAATAAAGCTTGGATTTCTGACTATGATAAACATGTATTAACCAACAGGCCGAATAATAATGAATAATTTTATTAAAGGTCTCCTTTTTTACAATAGCCAGACTTTTCATGCTAGACGCACCCGTGCTTCTTTTAATTTTTAAAAAGTCAAGTGGCCTCTGCTTTCTTTCTGCCTCGGGGCTTCCCATGTGATTGCATGACATCATGGACCAGTTTCCAGGGCCCTGCAGCTTCTAGTGGATGTTAATGACCCTGGCCTTGGGCAATGAACAATTCCTTCTGCTGCAATGACTAAACTGGGAAAGCATCTCTAGGGGAAGCACCGGAAGGATGATCCTGGCAGGGTTTCAGGAGCAGCGGGAGGTGCAGAGGTTGCCCACACAAGGAAACGGTAGCAGCCAGGATGTGGAAGCCTCCCTACCTGAGCCTAGGGGTTGGGACCTGGTGTCAGCTGAATGCCCCGTGTGCTCCTGGGTCACACCAGTCATTAGAACCAGGGGCCTGAAGCTGGGTCACAGTAGAGTTTGGCCCCATTCCCTACTCACTTGTTGTTGGAGCCTTAAAGAACTCCCAACAGAACCCCTTCATGGGTCCCCAGGGAGCTCCGTGTCGCCCCAGCCTCTGGCATGGCCGGTACAGCCCTGCTGGGAGTCACCACCGGCAGGACAAGGGGAAGGAGCTACTTCCTGCAGGTGAGAGCTGGGTGGTTAGCTCTTACCTTTCCCCTCTGCGCTGGGACAACACACCCTTCATCCCGCCATCCGCTCCCAAGTCTCCTTTACATGTCTTCCGGCGCTGCTAGAAATGAGTGCAAATGAGGCTGATGGGACTACTTCCTACTCTCAACCACGGAGCTGAAACTTGCTAGTTTTCAGTGGTAGAGTGCTGGGCAGGAATGTCTTCCCACTCCACTGCCTACCTCTGCCTCTGCCCCCACCCCTCCCACTTCCTTCTGTTATGACCTGATTAGGTCCCCATCTGGCTGCCTGCCTGTACCCAAGCTTTCCTGTCCTCTGGAACTGGGGATCACGGTGGAGTGGGAGTGAGGGAGTAAGTGAGGAAAAGGAAAAGGAATGGAGTGGCAGAATGGTAGGTGGTTCTAGCAGAGCCCAGCCTTGGCCTGACCCCTCCTCCCAGAGGCAGGGCTAGCAGGCAGGGTTGTTAGATAATAGTTTTGTTAACGAAAAAACTCAATGAAACCTGTAGAGAATTTTGTGAGTTTATTTGAGCCAAACTGTCGACATATGCCGGGAAGCAGAACCTCAATGAATTGAGATAATGCTCCAGAGAATGGGAGTTTACACGGTGCTTTTATAAACTTACCATCAAAAGGAAAACACGTACGTAAGTGGGTTATATGAAATTCATTGCTGATAGATTAAGGAGGTGGTATAAAGCAAAGCAGGGAAATCCCTGGGATTGGATAAAAAGCAAAATGATGGACACATACTTAGGTGGGTGCAGGATCAATTAACACGATCATGAAGGGATTTGTAGTATCTTTCCTGGTGCCCAGCACTTTTGGCTGTGCCCCAGGGGCTTCAGAAATAGGGAAGTTACAAGTCACCCAGACATTTCACAAATACGTTATCTTAGAGGCAAAAAGACAAATGCTCAGTAAAGATCAAAGGTGATTTCTGTCAGGGAAAACACTGGCCCAGGATGTGGCCACCCACCATAACCTGTTTGTAGATAAATATCTAATTTTCAGACCATCTTTGTGATTACTCTAGGTCTCTGGGCCTGCAGGACTGCCATGCAGGCCTCCGCTGAGCTTTTCAGGCTAGCATGCGGCTCCTTTTGTGCACAGTTTCAAGCATCATCTGCCAGCCATGTACTCAAGGCGGTTTAGGGGTGTCCATGAAACGGATGACAGTGTACCTGTCTTAACATCTTAGCAACGGAGGTAAGTGTGCTCAGCAGGCTGCTGCAGGGAGGGGATGGGAACTATACAACTGCCTTGGAGACAAAGATGTGAAATAATTATGATATCACCCTAGCGGCAATATGGCTTAATGGTTTACCTGGCCTTCTAACCTAATGAAGAACAATGTCCATAACCCAATGAATGTTCTAATCGTTAAAATGCTCATGTCTGTATACACTCCCCACCTCTTTTTAGGAAAGATTTGAGGCCAAGTACACAAATAATTGTGCTTAGTAACAAAGAATGAGCTAAGTCTACAAGAGGGCTACACAGTGGCCAGCGAGAAAGTGTGTCAGAAGGAGCTCTGGCCTTTGGAGGGTCCCAGTACCTACCAACTCTGGGCCTCCAGGAGACATTAACCTCTCAGGTTCCTCAGGCAAGAGGACTTAATTCACTGAGGCTCTGCAGAGTTTTTGTGAGGCTTAGAGACAATACATGTAAGGTACCTACCACCATGTCCCAGATAGATGAGCCTTCATGAATAACAGCCGCCACCACCACTACTGGAGTTTTTATTTATTTTCGAAATATTTTTATGTCTAAAAAATGTTTTTATTGATTTTGAGAGAGAAGAAAGGAGAGGGATAGACAGAAACATGGATGAGAGAAGAACATCAACCTGCTGCCTCCTGCATGCCCGCTACTGGTGATAAAGCCCAGGCAAGCGCGCTGACCGGGAGTGGAACCCGTGACTTCTTGGTTCCTGGGTCCATGCTCAACTGCTGAGCAACACCAGCTTGGCTACTACTAGAGTTTTAAAACAGGCCGTGATAAAACTCCTGTGTGCCAACTGAACATCCCTTCCTGGAAGTGAGCATCCAAGGGGAGTGGGATCAGGGAATCCTCATGCCACAGGCGCCAAGGGCTCAGCTTCTGGGAACACACCCTTCGGGAGGCAGGGAAGAGGAGGGGGCACCTTGAACCCCTATGTGCCTCCTTTGCCAGGGTAACAGGTTGAGGCCCGCTTACATTCCCGTTCCCATTTTACCCTCACCATGGCCCTATGAAGTGTGTACAGGTCCCGTGAGAATGGCAGCCGGCAGCTTGCCTAGGCCACGCCAGTGGGGGAGTTGGGACTTGGGTTCGAGTCCAAGCTCTCTGGCACTTCCCTAGAGTGGGCCTCCAGCCACACTGAACTAAACAGTGCCTGCCTCCTGGGATTCTCCGCCTCCCGGTCCCCTCACCTTGACCTCCCTCTTCTCTCCCCTCCCTCCCCTCCAGAGCTGTGCGCTGTCTTCTTCAAATCCACATCCTTCTCCTGAACTTGAAATTGCTCGCCTTCCTCCTGGGAGTGCGCGTTCGCAGCCCTCTTACATGTGTCCAGTGTCTCCTTCCAAGGCTCCGGGCACGTCCCCAAACCGGATCCGCGGGTAGGCACGCTGCCTGTGTGTGTGTGTGAGTGTGTGTGTGTGTGTGAGAGAGAGAGAGAGAGAGAGAGAGAGAGAGAGAGAGAGGCCCCTGCACCACCCCAGTTGTTGGGGAAAGGGCTCACTGGTGTTCCCTAGAGGACAGCCCTTCGGCCTTAGCCCCTCGCGAAGCCCTGATGTCCCCGCCTCGCCTGCCCGTGCCCACAGGATGGATGCCGTGGCCTCACCCCACTCCCTGCCATCCTCCACCCCTAGGGCAGGAAGAGGCGATGGGTGAGCCGGCGGCCGGTTGCCTTCCCCCGTTCGTCCTGTGCACTTTGCGCCGGTCCGTTTCGGAGGGAGAAGGGGGGGGGAGCAGGCGAGGGTGCCGATGGGGCCAGGCTCCCGCAGGGCCGCCAGCCGGCCACCTCCACCTGCTACCAACAGGCGCCGAGGACGGCGTGCGCGGCCGCACATCCCGCCACGAGGGCCGTAATCACGCGCGGGCTCCGCGCCCGGGGCCCCGGCGAACCGCGGGCCAGGACCCGGCGCTGCGGCGGCGCCCCGACACCCTCCCCCGGGCCAGGGCTGGAGGCCCCGGGCGGCCGAGGATGCACCGCCCGCGAGACCGGGGGCCGGGAGGGCGGGAGGCCGCGGCGGAGCGCACTGCAGCAGCTGTCGTCCGCGTGGGGCTCGCCTGCCCCGGCCGCGCCGCTCCGGCGGTCACACGGCGCAGCGTGGAGGGGGGCACCGCGTCCCCCTCTCGGGTCCCCGGGGACCGAGGCGGGAGATCCCCGCTCCCGCCCTCCCCTCGCCTCCCCCGCGCTCGCCAGGCGGGAGGAGGAAACGCGAGCCGCGCGCAGACACCTCCTCCGCCTCCTCCTCCTTCTCAGCCGCCGCCGCCGAGCCTGTTGCTGCCGCCGCCGCGGACGCCGGACCCGCCGGCTCCCCAGCCGGGCGAAGAGGCGGGAGCCGAGCCCTCGCGGCTGGAAGCGCGCTGCCCGGGGCACGATGGCCGCCCCGCGCGCCCAGGCCGTCCCCGCGCTGCCCCCCCGCGCCTGGGCGCCCCGGCCGGGCCGCGCGCCCTGAGCGCGCCCCGCACAGGTAGGCGCCTTCTCCGGCCGCGTCCGAGCCACGCGGCGGGTTCCTCCCGGGGCGTCCCGGCCGCACCCCACCCCCAGCCCCGAGTTCGCGGGCCAGCGGAGGAGCCGGATTCGGGGCGCATCTGCGGTCCAGGAAAGCCGGGGCTCTCGGGAGAGGAAGTTCATTGCCATCTCCGTGCCCCCTCCTTGGACCAAAGCGAAACCTTCTCGTTCTTGAGAACCCGAAAGCTCGGAGAGCCGCCTGCTGCCCTGCCCACCCCTGCTCCGAGGTCTTCGCGCTTCCCTCCTTCCCCTCCCGCCGAGTCTCTGTGGCCGACGGGTTCGTTAGGGACCGGATTGGGGGATGGATGACGAGGGCGCCCCGTGCCTCCCTCCAGAAGTTCAGGGGACTTCGCCGGAGGAACTTTGGCAGCTGCCCCCGTGCGCGCACCCGTTCTTTCTATGGGCACATCCTGTCCCCGTCATTTCGAAACCCTGCTCAATTGTTTCTAGCAGTTTCCCGATGGGTCTGCGAGTATGGGACCCCCTTCAAATTTAGGGACACGTTGTTGTTTTTACTTAAAAAAAAAAAAAAAAGTGGAGTCGTTTTCTCTGGAATCCACCTAGAGGCGCCTTTCCCCGCTGTCAGTTTATTGATAATAGTTTATTCTCTGCAAATCGCTTAGAAAGGAAAAAAAAATTTTGAAAACGATAACTGTTCCTTCCACTCAACAGTTTTTAGAGTGCCCTACATGAATGGACAAGGTATCCACATCATGTAGATCTCGTGCCTCCTTTTGGATCATTTAATTGATTAATATAATCAGAAAGAGCATTTTACAACGACCTGGTTTATACGGGTCACCCCCAAGAAGCTCAGCTACCTCTGCAAGTCCAAACTTCTAAACTTTTTGCACTGTACTTACGCTGATGGGCATCGGCCTTGATAAAAAGCCCTTTTTAGGAAAGCAGAAATTCATTCTTTTCCCAGGTTCCAGGTGGGGTGGGTTGGAGTTGGAGAATGGCCACCTGTGGGTTCTGTTGTGTGTTGGGAGCCTGCTCTGTGTGGGAGGGTTTGGCTGGAAGAATGAATGGGTGCTGTCTCAGGAGGCTGGGAATCCACCTTGCAGGACTCTTTATGCTTCTGAATAATTCCTGTTCTATCTCTCCCTTGGGTTAGGGAGCCCCGGGGCAGGTGAGTCCTGGAGGTGAGCTGGCTTCTCTTGTGGGGGAGGAGCTCCTCCCTGGGAACCTTGAAGACATTCAGGAATAAGGACATTGTATGAAAAAGTTTGCCAACAGAAAAGGGTTGACAACTATTGTAAGCAGGTGTTTTGCATCTGTTGGGAATGGAATGCCATCACAGTCTCAAATCTATTTTTTTTCTAATCAAGTTATAGGGAAATAAAACTCTCAGAAGTGCTTTCTCGCCAGATTTATCTATAAGTAACCACTGACAAGATGAGTATAGGATAGTGAGCGTAGCTGTGAGCTAAAGGCTGAAATGTTGAGGGGACATTTTCTTTTTTAAAAAAAGTTTTTTTATTGATTTATTTTTTGAGAGAGAGAGGGGTGGGGGTGGGGAGAGAGGGAGAGAGAAGCATCCATGCCAGAGTGAAGTATCAGCTGCTTCCTGCATGACCCCTACTGGGGATTGATCCCACAATCAGGGCATGTGCTCTGACTGGGAGTTGAACTGGCAAACCTTCCCAGCCAGTCAGGTGATAATGAAAGTAAATGCCTTTATGTGGATTTGTCTAGCTGTTTGCAAACCAGTCACATAGGAGGAAAATTCATTGACTTTATAAATTATTAATTTAAAAAGTAAAGTTTTGCCAATGGGATTGTGACATAGTCAACCATAATCTTTCCCACAGAGCACTCCGGGGATTTCCCCTTTCACTATGATAATGTTGCTGGTTGGGTGCCATCCTGTCAGTGCTGCTTTTATCCCATTATGACATTGTTTGTCATAGTACCTGGGCTGGTGAGAAAGGAGGGCAGCTCTGAAGAAACATAGCTTTCCCCTCCTCCCTTGTTACCCAGCTAATGAGAATCTCTGTCTCCTAATGCCCTAGAAAACAGCCTTTGCCTGGCTAGGGTAGCTCAGTGGTTGAGCTTTAACTAATGAACCAGGAGGTCACGGTTTAATTCCGGTCAGGGTACATGCCTGGGTTTCGGGCTTGATCCCCAGTGGGGGTGTGCTGAGGAGGAAGCTGGTCTTGCAAGGCTTGTCAGGCCATAAAAACTAAACAGTGCCCTGCCCTGGTTTTGGCAGGGGAGGGAAGGCATTATCCCTGGCCCCAGGACAGATCATCTGATATGACCTGGGAACCCCGACACCTGGGGGCCTTCCTGTAAGCCCACAAGGGGGCAGAACCATATCTGCAAGACAAAGGCCCCAGAAGATTATAAAAAGTGAAGCCTCTGTATGTTACTTCACTCTGATTTGGAATTACTCCCAGAGTCCACTAGTCACTAGTGTTAATAAGTAGGTTCCTCCCTTTCTCTAGGAAGTGTGCTTGGCATTTCTTTGCTCTTCTGTAACAGTGCAAGAGACAGCTGATCAATGATTCTCTCTCTCTCTCTCTCTCTCTCTCTCTCTCTCTCTTCCCCCCCCCTCCCTTCCTCTCTGAAATCAATAAAAAGATATATTAAAAACAAAACAAAACAAAAAACAGCCTTTACCAGCAGGGCTGCAGTGGCAATCAGATGTACCCCCAGGGAGAGCCAGGTAGGGGTAGTCAGTTCCTTTCATGCCAGATCTCCTTGGATGTACCACTGGGAAACAGCCAGGAGTGCTGCCCTAAGCAGCATGGAGCTTCCCTGGTTCCCATTCACACCTACATCTCCAGTCATTGTGGTGCCTGGAGCAGGGCTCCTTGCTCGAGAGGGTTTTGTTTTTGAATATGTTTTAATTTTATGTCACAAAATGACAACTCCCTCAAAACAGATTTTACTCCATAGCATTTCTCTGAAGGTCCCTATTTCCACTCTTCAGATTCCCCAGAGCACCTAACATGTGTGTCAGCCCACTCGGAGGCTGCTGTCTGCTTGTGTGTGGCTGCCTTGGCATAATTTGCTTTGCTCTTTTCCTTACCTTCTCAAGTTTAATGGCTGCGTTCCTTCCAGAATGTGATATGTTTCTCAGGCCTTCTCTTTTCTTGATCATTAAAAGCTGGAGAAGCAGAATCTGTTCATTAAAAATGACTGAGTCCCCCGAGGAGAGTGTTGGTGATGGCAAAGGGTTACCTTACAATTGCTTTTGCTGACTTTTATCTTCATTTCTGACTTCCCAGCCCCACACTCGGATAAAAATATTTTAAAACCAGATTCTTCACAAAAGACAGGGAAGGTTTCCATGTTTCAAGGTTTTGGCATTTTTAAGCCGAGATTTCCATTGGATGGATTCTTAGATTTAAGGGCAGTGTGTCCCTTTTCAGGTTTCAAATGTTCAGCAAGAAATTAGTCGTATCTGGGCCATGGGAAGCAGTCTTGGCACTTAGGCCTCAGTGAGGCTGTGCAGAATTCAGGGAGCATGCTCAGCACCAGCCGACAGGCAGGCATTTAGGCTTGAGTGTGCCTGTTTCCTTGTGACAAGTAGCAGCTCTTTTTCTCTTAAAAAAAGAATATACGTAGCTGCCAATACATTATTTATTATCAGTGATGCTACACTGCCAAAATAGGTAAACATTATGGGTTCATCGTCCAACTTAATTCACCTATGTGATGTTCTTAGAACGGTGCCGGTATGTGGTAATACTCAAATATTACTTACTAGGGGCCCGGTGCACAAAAATTTGTGCACTCGGGGTGGAGGGAGTCCCTCAGCCCGACCTGTGCCCTCTGACAGTCTGGGACCCCTCAGTGGATGTCCTATGATGGCCCCAGTCTGCCAGGCGCCTTTTGTGTGTCTGTGTGTGTGTGTATGTGTGTGTGTCATCACTGGGGACCTGCCCCCAGCCCCATCAGAGGCTCGGAGCAGTCCTCCTGTGTGTGTCTACCTGCTGGGGACCTGCCCCCAGGCACACCATCAAGGCTTGGAGCAGGCACCCCCTCTATGTTGATCTCTCAGACTCTTGCCCTCCCCAGCATGTTGTTCTCTTTTTTGAGCTGTGACCAGGGCTGCAGGTGGCCTGCTTCCCAAGCTTGCCTACTGCCCATCTTCCTCCAGCCACCAGAAAGCAGGGAAAACCCCGCCTTGTGGTCAGGCCAGCCTTTTCCTGCTCCCTGATCCTCGGAAGGGACCTGGGAAGCCGCCAAGAAGGCCGCCAACTCTTTCCCACTCACCCGTCCCCTGCTGCCTTCCTTTCCC